>VXBP01000722.1:343-86340 GCA_013400115.1 Rhinopomastus cyanomelas | reverse complement strand
CAGCAGGTGCCGGAGGGGCTGCAAAAAGCCAGCAGGGCAGGGAGCACCTCACGTCAGGGACCAGCACAACCCTGTGCTCCACTCCCACTGTCTTTCTTTCTTTCTTTCCCCCTTTCCATCCTTTCTTTCTCCCTTTCTTTCCTTTTCCCCACCCCTTCCCCCCCTTTCCTTCCTTCTCCCCCCTTTCCTTCCTTCTCCCCCCCTCTCCTTCCTTCTGTTCCCCTTCCTTTCCCCCCTCCCCTCAGACATGACATCCCCTCAAACTCCTCCATCCCCCACAGCCCTGTTTCATGGGTGGAAGCAGCCCCTCCAGCGATGTTATCTGCCCCGGGGTGACGGTGGGGGGAAAGGAGCAGCCACTCGTTGGTGGCTGGGTGCTGCTCCCTGGGACTGGGTTAGGGATAGAGGGCGGGGATGCTGCTGGGAAGGAGGGTGCTGGTGTCACCGTGGGCTCGGTGAGCTCTGTCGGGGTGATCCGTGTCTTTTTAACCGTGTGCTGTTGTGTTTGTTTGTGGAAGGGTAACTCCGGTGGCGATGGCCCCCCGGGTCCTCCTGGAGAAAGGGTAAGGGGGCTCGGCGGGGCTGGAGCAGGGCTCGGTCCAAACCCCTTAGCTCAGTGCAGGAGATGAGGTCTGAGGTGGTGCTGAGGGGTTTTAGCAGCGTCCTGTTGAGGACCCCCATTTAGCAGCTCTTGGGGGCCAGGATGCAGAGACTTAGGTCAGCAAAGAGGGACAAATCTGGGTGGGGAGGGCTAGAAACAAGGTGAACTGTGCCTGTGTGGAGGAAGGTCTCACAGGTCACCAACAGCCCCTAGTTCCTTTCTGAGCTCTCCTAGAAAGACTCAGGTGGGACCATGGGTATCTCCTCCAAGGGAAAGTTCCCCCTTGGTTCTTGTGCAGAGAGACAGAGCCCTGATTTTCTGGAGGAGATGATGCTCTAGGACCTTGAGACCTGTTTTCCCAGCGTCCTAGCTAGTAAATATGGGAAAGAGAGGACTTCTTGTGATTTCAGCCTCAATTTCAGCTGCTTTTCTCTTCCCCCTGTGATTTATTTGTATATTTTCTACAGAATTTCACAGCATTTTATAGATAATAAAACAAATCCCATTTATTAGATTATCTGTATCAAATAGGACCCCTGGTTATCAGGGGTTGACCCCTGATTCCCATCTGCTGAGGGAAGGGGGTGGCTGAGCTGCTGCTGAGGAGCAGCACCCTGAAGAGCATCAGCTCCTGCAGCACTGGCCCCAGAGCTCCTGGGCTCTCCTCATTTCTCCACGAGCTGATAGCTCCCAGGGGCTGCCTCTTGAGGTGGGAGGGGAAAACACTGCCTCTTCTCAGCAATGAGTAGGAAAGGCACAAAGAAGTTGATCGTTTGGGAGCTTTTTGCAGCTGGCCAGGCCACTTGGTTAAACTTGCCTGCTGATTCCTCTCTCTCCACGTGAGATGGAGCATCCTCTCGAGGGGTGGTCTCATGCAGCTGCATCTCGCACTTTGGGGTGAGAAGAAGCTGGTTTTCAGTGTCTTTGTGCTCCTCTGCTGTTCACACAGAGCTGAGATTTCCCTGTAACTGTGTTCTCTGGCTTATTTTACACCCCAGGGGCCACCAGGACCTCAAGGACCAACTGGATTTCCTGGACCAAAAGGCCCCCCTGTAAGTAAATCCCTCCCTAGGACACACAAAGAAATACAGATAAAGCCTTTCCCATGCAGCCCCGACGCCCGTGCCAGCGCAGCCTGAGCTGCTTCTCTCACCAGCCCTGATAGAAGACACTTCTGAGACTTCAGGATGATAACCCGGAGGTTTGAGATCTTAAATAGCCAAGTAAATTGCAGCTGGTTATAAATGTTCATTTCCTCCTGAGTCAGTATCTCTGGGGTCTTCGTGGCTCTCCGTGTGCTCTCTGCGTACTGGGAGAGCGGCACAGAAGCAGCACTTCTGTCTCTGCAGCTGGTGTGTGCTGGTGGGGGGCTCTGGGGAGCCCTTTCTGGAGAGGTTTCCTTCCCTGGTGGTGAACAGCTCCCTCCTCCTCCTGACCTGTAAGATTAGTCATAAAATCACAGACTGGTTTAGGGACCTCAGGGCTCACCCAGTGCCAGGCCCCTGCCATGGCCAGCAACACCTCTCCCCAGACCACGTTGCCCAAAGCCCCATCCAACATGGTCTTGGACACCTCCAGGGATGGAGCAGCCACAGCCTCCCTGGGCAGCCTGTTCCAGAAATCCAACTAGATGGGATTTCTTCCTAAAATCTGATCTAAATCTCCCTTCTTTTTGTTTGAAACCATTCCTCTGGTCCTATCACTAGACTCCTTTCTAAAAGTCTTTCCTTCAGGACTTCTCTTTCAGGGGAGGCAAAGTCATGTGGAAGCAAAGCTTGATGGCTTTGAGATTCCTGAACCCCCGTGGGTCCAGCCCTCCTCATCCAGACATTAGGGTGGCAGTTAGACAGCAGTTAGCCTGAAGGCTGCTCTAGACCAGGAGGCTCCTGCATGTGAAACAGAACGGTCCCAGTGTAGAACTGGTGTAGGCTGAGAGAGAAACCAGCCCCACACAACCTGACCAGAAGGCTTCAAACAGCCAGATTGCTGAGTGTGATCGCTGTTCTTTGGGATATGTGTGGGAATCTCTTCTTTGGGATGTGTGTGGGAAAGGGCTGTAGCTTTTAGGCTTCTGAGCACCCCTTTTTCACTGTAAAATGGATGGGGACCAATGTGAGGAAGCAAACAGGCTGGATTCAGCCCTTATCACTGTTTGGCTGTTGAGCACTTGGTGCTGTTCCTTCTCACCCTGAGTTCTGCTTTTCTTCTGTAGGGTCCTCCTGGGAAGGATGGACTGCCTGGTCACCCTGGACAGAGAGGAGAGACTGTAAGTAGCCAAAAATCGTGAACAGATGATCAGCCCTGAGTCTTCTCTCACCAGCTGGTTCTTCTAAACCCTTCTGTGCAGCTGGGGTGATGTGGCCACACGTTTGGTTTCCCTGAAGGTCTTACTTTTGCTTTTAGGAACATTCTGAGACTGGACTGGAGCATCAAACTCCAAGTCTACATCAATGAGAATCGGGTTTTAATTATTTCACAGAATCACAGAGCATTAGGGATTGGAAGAGACCTGCAGACATCACCCAGTCCAGTCCCCTGACACAGCAGGATCCCCTAGATCCAGTCACACAGAAACGTGGCCAGGCGGGTTTTGAACATCTCCAGAGAAGGAGACTCCACGACCCACCCTGGGCAGCCCCTTCTGAAAGTTCTCCCTGATCCCTTTCTTCATTCATGGCCAGTAAATCCTTCCATCAAACCAAACCTGTTACTCAGTGCCATGGACAAGCTTTGCCCTGCACCCTCGTGGGGTGAACACAAGGATGTGCAGAACCAGGTAGCCCCTCTTTAGAGACCCCATTTCCTTCCACAGTGCTAAAACTTGAGGAGAGAAGCATCAAAACAAGCTAAATGCTGTTTTCCACATCAGTAGCCTTGTCAGTGCATTCTGCACCTTCCTGCAGGAAAACTCAGGCTTCAAATCTGTGTCAGACTCGTCCCTTTTATTTTCCTTCCCATCCAGCAGCAAGCAGGCAGGCTGAAGGATGCTCAAATCTTTGGCCCTATTAGAATTACAAAGATCAGCTCTAAAAAACAAAAACAACCCAAAACTCTGTGAGAACTTCTACAAACGCTGTGCCCCAGGCTCCAGCAGGATAAAAGGAACCCCCTTTTCTTCAGGTTAATGAGAAAAGTTCTGCATGGAAGCAGCTGGAATCTTCTTCTGCAGTAGGAGCTGAACTGGGCCATTCATTTGGCTCTTTCCCCATCGGTGGCTGGATGTGTCCTGTGATCTGCAGGCACTGAGGAGGGAGGGTTGGGTGGTGGGGAGGTTTTTCTTAGCGTGACACGTTGTGGTTGGCTCAGGATTGATCTGATCCTCTCTTGGGGCAATGAGAAAACAGCCCGTGTGCCCTAAGTGACATCTCCCCGGCTCGTCAGGCTGCTGGAGTGGCGATGATAATTCATCTGCTTCCCGAAGAGGGGCTGAGGAGAGCTCAGCAGCTGCAGCGGTGACAGCTTCTTGTTGTCACTCTGCAGAATGGCCCTGTAAGTAGCTGTCGTGGAGATGTTCACAGAATATCAGGGAGTGGAAGGGACCTTGGAGGATCAGCCAGTCCAGTCCTCCTGCCACAGCTGGATCCCCTAGATCCAGTCACACAGGAGCACAACCAGGCGGGTTTCAAGGTCTCCAGAGAAGGAGACTCCACAACCCCCCTGGGCAGCCCCTTCCAGGGTTCTTCTTGGCCACACGAGCCCATTGCTGGCCCCTGGCCATCCTGCTGGCCGCCAGGACCCCCAGGTCCCTTTCTCCTACGACTTTGCTCCTCGTCAGCAGTTAGAGAGGGGCATGTTTGTGGTTTCTTTCAGCAGATGTTGATGAAGGGAAGAAGACTTTACTCAGCCCCCACGGCTGGTGGAGTGGAAGCTTCAGTGGGGCTGTAGATTGATGCTGGTGCAAAAGAGGAAGGTGATCACTCAGCCTGTGAGCTCCTGGAAGTTAAACCTAAAACAAAGCTGGGCCTAAACCAGTTCAGAATGGGGAGCAACAGGAGGATGATGGCTTTTAAGAGTGGCTCAGCATGAAGAAATGAGCAGTGATCTCTTTGCCAGCCCTTTCCTTCAGCCAAACCACAGTAGCACCATCAAACCGGCAGAGCTGAGCTTGGAGAATCTTTTCCTTCTTCTGTTTTACCCTCGTATCAATGGAAAATGATCTATTTTTCCACCTTTTGTTTGATTTTTCTTTTGTCTTGCGGTGTCCACTGGTCCTGGCTGGTTGTTTCAGCTGAGGAGCAGTGGGATGGCAGCCTGTCACCCTCCCTGGAGGTCTCCTTGGCAGAAAGGTCACCTCTCTGTCTTTTCCTTTTCTCTAACAGGGTTTCCAAGGCAAGACTGGCCCTCCAGGACCCCCTGGTGTTGTAGGCCCTCAGGTAAGAAGCTAAAGCTCATGTTTGCACCAACCCTCTGCAGCTCAGCATCCCCAGCTCAGCATGCTCACAGCTCTCCTGGTTCAGTGGGAGCTGCTGGTACCAAAGGTTGGACAGCACGGGGACTCCTCTTTCAGGGGACACCAAGTGATGTTGAAGCCAAGCTGGTTGGCCTTGAATGCCCTTGCTAGAGCATAAAATACCCCCGTGGGTCCAGCCCTCCTCATCCAGGCATTAGGATGGCAGTTAGACAACAGTTAGCCCGAAGGCTGCTGTGGATAAGGAGGCTCCTATGAGTGAAGCAGAGCTATCCTGGTGTAGAACTGGTGGGAGAGAAACCAGCCCCACACAACCTGACCAGAGGGCTTTAAGCAGCCAGAGAGCTGAGCGTGATCTCAAGGAGCTGAGGAGCTGCTGGGGTGTTTGAGCGTGATGCAGGACTGTGATGGAGAAACACCCCCCACCTCCATTTCAAGTGCTGCCAGATCCTGTCAGAGCTTATTTTAGTCCCAGTGAACTCAGCGTGGTCTGGGAATAGTAACTGCACAGCCCAGAGTTCCACTCCTGAAGTACCAGCACGTGAGGCTCGTGCATCACTTTCAGCAGGCAGAGTCCCAGACTGAGTAGGACTGGCTTTGGGCTGAGTCCTCCCGAACTGCTAGGGAGTTCACTCTCTAATTAGCAAGTAATTAATTTGTCCTCTCTAATGACAGCGGCAAGTCCCCTGATTAGGGGGCAATTCCCTGGCTGCCTCTGTCTTCTCAAGTGCAAGTTAGGTTCCCTGGCAGTTTTATGGGGCTCTGCTGCACCAGCACTGGGATCTGTGGCTACTGAGTGACACCCTGGTGTGAGTCACAGCCGCCATCCCCACGGGCACTGGCGTGCAGGGACCTTTATGGGCTCGTACTTATGGCTTTGGGCTACCTGGGAGCCCATCTGGTCTGGTGACTGCTGTGTAGAACATCCTGATCCATTATTTATGCCCCACATGAGGAGGGATCGGCGTGATCATGAAGGACTTTGGAAGTTTCCAACTAAGAAACCCAATCCCAAACCTTAAACCGTAGGAGCTGGAGTAATAGTGTCTCATTTACGTGAGTGCTTCCCTTCTGGGTGTTCCCAGGGCCTCTGGTCTGACGAGGGCAGTGTTGGAATCATCCTGGCTGGAAAGGACCTCCAGGATCATCAAGTCCAGCCCTCAGCCCAGCATCTCCCTAACCCCTAGACCATGGCCTCAAGTGCTCGAGCTATTTGCTTTTTAAACCCCTCCAGGGTTGGGGACTCCACCACCTCCCTGGGCACCTTGTTCCAGTGCCCAACCACTCTGTCAGCAAAGAGCTTCGGCCTAAGATCCAATCTAAAGCTCCCCTGATGCAACTTGAGGCTGTTTCACTTCATCCTTTAATTAGTGATTTGGGAGAAAAGACCAGCATCAGCCTTGCTGCAACCTCCTTTGAGTTCGCTGTAGAGAGCAAGGTCTACTCTCAGCCTCCTCTACTCTAGACTCAATAACCTCAGTTCTCCTGGCTGCTCTCCATGGAGCCTGTTCTCCAGCCCTCTCCCCAGCCTTGTTGCCTTCCTTTGACCCTACTCCAGTCCCTCAATGTCCCTCTGGTACCACGGTGCCTAAAACTGGACCCAGTACTCAAGGTGCAGTCTCACGAGTGCTGAGTACAAGTGTTACCCACTTCCAAAACAAAGTCCCTTTAGATGCTGAAGGAGGCTTCTCTGCAGGGTTCCTGGTGGTGCTTCTAAAGGACAGCTAAGGGAAGGAGCATCTTCCATCCCATTGCAACCCAAAGGACTAAACTGATACCCTGCACCTGTTCCTTCACTGGTTGCTCTGCTGATAAACATCACCTTCTCCCCGGTTTCTCTTCCTTCAGGGTCCAACTGGTGAGACTGGGCCAATGGGTGAGCGAGGACATCCAGGCCCTCCAGGTCCCCCAGGTGAACAAGGTCTTCCCGGCCTCACTGGAAAAGAAGGGACCAAGGTAAAGAGCCTACTGGATTCACCCTCCCTGCAAGCCTAGACCCCTGCCTCTCTCCCAGAGGTGGAGACGGGTGGCTGAGAAGAGAACTGCTGTTTCTCAGTGTCTCTGTGGAGTCTGGAGATCCTCAGGGATTTATCACTCTCATTGCAGGGAGACCCTGGTCCCGCCGGCCTCCCAGGGAAAGATGGTCCCCCCGGCTTGCGAGGCTTCCCAGGAGAGAGAGGTCTCCCTGGCCCTATTGTGAGTAGAGGCTGCTGGATCCTTCAGCAGGAGGTTTGTCCAGGCACTGCAGCACCCACCTTCCCCCAATAACTTTGCTTTCCTCCCTCCAGGGCGCTCCAGGGCTGAAAGGCAACGAAGGTCCCCCCGGTCCCCCCGGTCCAGCTGTGAGTATCCTTGTCTTTACAGGCACCATTAGGGCTGGGAAACCAGGCTGGAGGGTTTGCAGATCCCAGTGCTTGTGCACTAACAGCTCCCTGGGTGCTGCTTTGTCTTAACAAGACACCCATGTAGTAGCTCAGTCAGTCTGTGGTGTCAGCTGGGAGCACACATGACAAGCTGGGGGAACTGGAGTGGTTTGGGACGTGGTGATTTGAGCTTCTAAGTCACCGCTGAAGGTGAGATTCGTGCTCAGCGCAGCCCTCCCGGGAGAAGCTACTCATCATCCCCTCCTCCCTGCTGCATGAGGTGGCTGACGTTCTGCTTCCAAGCTGGTAATGTGCCCCAAGGAGCTGAGCTCTCTGCACCATCCAGAGGTGAACCCGGCCCTTCCAGGGGCTTTAAGTAAATAAAGAGGTCTGTGAGACCTGTTAGGCTGATGGTTGGTGCCAAGTCATCCCATGGCAGTCACCTCATCAGCACCCTACTGCTCGGGTTCTTTCTGTCTGTGTAGAGGTGAAGCTCCAGTTGATGCTTCCTTCCCTCTTCTCCAAACAGGGCTCTCCTGGTGAGCGTGGTCCCGCGGGAGCAGCCGGCCCCATCGGCTTACCAGGGCGACCTGGCCCCCAGGGACCTCCAGGACCTGCAGGCGAGAAGGGAGCCCCAGTAAGTACCAGTATAAGCCATGGGCCATGTAGAGATGTGTATGGTAGGAAGCTGAGTGTGGAGCTGTGCCTTGGGGTAGGTGAATTCAAACACAAATGATAAAAGAGTGAAGGAATTAAGCTGAAAAGGGGTTTTTCTCAACTCGGGCCGTCTGCGCGTTGGCTGCTGAACTGCCCTGTTTGTGCCACCAGCACTATCAAAAAGCAGCTGTGATCCCAGGGACGAGAATGTCTTCAGGCAGTGAGAAGGGACAAGGACTGAGCAGGTGAAGTGGCAGCCTGTGGCAGCTTCTAGTCACGAGCAGCCAAAGGCCAGGCCTCTGGGCAGAGAACTGAGCCAACCCCATCGCTGCTTCCAGGGATGCGATGGCCACAGCAGTTGCCACTGAGCCCACATAAATCCTGAACCTCGCTCTGCCCTAGCCAGGAGACCCTCGTGAAGGCACTGGGGAGGTTTCAGCTGGAGTCCTGCATCCAGCTCTGGAGCCTCCAACACAAGAAGGGTGAGGAGCTGTTGGAGCAGGTCCAGAGGAGGCAACAGAAATGCTCAGGGGGCTGGAGCCCCTCTGCTCTGGGGACAGGCTGAGAAAGTTGGGGTTGTTCAGCCTGAAGAGAAGAAGGCTCCTGGGGGGACCTTATAGTGACCTTCCAACCTGTGACTGTTAGAAGGCTGGGGAAGACTGTTCACAGGGGCAGGGAACGACAGGATGAGGGGTGATGGTTTGATGCTGGAAAAGAGCAGATTGAGGCTGGACAGGAGGAGAAAGCTGTTGAATCTCAGGGTGGGGGATCCCTGGAACAGGCTGCCTGAAGAGGTGATGGAGGGCTCATCCTTGGAGCCATTCAAGGTCAGGCTGGCTGGGGCTGTGGGCAACCTAGTCTGGTGAGTGCTGGCCCCGCTTGTTGTAGGGGGTTGGACTAGTTGCCCTTTGGAGGTCCCTTCCAACCGTGTGATCCTGTGCCACGTGCCGCCGCGGCGTCGGTGTTCCCAGGCGTCCCGCAGAAGGAGCTGCTCCGACTCCTGCCATATGGTCCCTCTCCGGAGCCATCAGCAGGCAGCCCGCGCATCCCTCACGTCTTGCGCTCGGCAGGCACGAGCGTCAGATGTCACGTGCGGGCAGCAGGGAGTGGGCTGCGGTGGCTATTCCTGGCCCTGGCGAGCCCGGAGCCGTGACGGGCGCGAGGAGGGGTCCTGCTGCCTCTGGTTCCTTCCCAAAGGCAGAAGCTTTTGGGGTTGGCTGCTCAAGCTGATCGCAATGAGCCGGTGCTGAGGATGTCACGAGGGTGTTTGCAGTGACTGGTGGTTCTTGTCCAAAGGGCCCCTCAGCTCCAGAAGGACACAGAGCTGCTGGAGAGAGTCCAGCGCAGAGCCACAGAGATGATGAAGGGGCTGAAGCATCTCCCTGCTGAGGAAAGGCTGAGGGAGCTGAGGCTCTTGAGCTGGGAGAAAAGGAGCCTGAGGGGTGACCTCATTGATGTTTATAGATATATATGAAGGGTGGGTGTCAGGAGGATGGAGCCAGGCTCAGCTCAGCGTCATCTAATGATAGGACAAGGGGTGATGGGTGTGAGCTGGAAGGCTCCACATGAGTCTGAGAAGGACCTTCTTCCCAGTGAGGGTGACAGAGCCCTGGAAAGGGCTGCCCAGGGGGGTTGTGGAGTCTCCTTCTCTGGAGAGGTTTCGAACCCACCTGGAGGTGTTCCTGTGTGACTGGATCTAGGAGATCCTGCTGTGGCAGGGAGATGGGACTGGATGGTTGTTCGAGGTCCCTTCCGATCCCCAGTGTTCTGAGCTCCTGTATCTGCATTCACTAGCCCATGAGAAACTCCAGCAGCTAGTCCAGAGGCCAAAACATCCTGGTGAACAGCTCTGTGAACATCTGTCCCACCAAGCCCCCCTCTCTGCTGTATCAGTGGATGGGGGAATAGGCAATTTACGTGGCACCTAATTATTCAGCAGAGAGCTCCCAGGATTCCCATGCAACTAGATTATGGACAAGGAGACTGAAAAATGTTGGCTGTTCTGTTCCTATAAACAAACAAATCTGATTGAAGGCTCTGGGGCTGAGGGACTGCTAGTAGACAGGGGTGCTTTAGTTACTTCAGGTGTTTTCCTTTGTCCAGGAGCTCCAGAGGGACCTTGAGATCTCATAAGAACCCCCCCCACACTGTAGCTGGGGATCAGCCCGGGAGGGGGGAGCAGGCAGTCAGTGCTGGAGCAGCCAGAACTGCCTCGTGGGAATAAGAATTAGTTGGGGTCTTGTTTGTCATCCAGAGGGAGATGGCAGGAGGTTGAGATTAAATCTGATTATACTGCTGTGGCAGTGGAATTGCTGCTGTGATCTGGGTAATTCACTGCTTTGGATGTATTTGTTCTTCTTTTATCTCTCGAGATAGAAATGTTGTCTTGTTTTGCTCAGCAAGCACCAGCAGCCTGATGAAACCAGCTGCAAACTGGTTTTACGGGTCCGTGCAGTCAGGGGTCCTTGGCAGCTGAGTAAAAGGTTACTGGGATGTGATGGGTTGGTTGAGGGGTAGAGGAGAGCTCTGTGTGACCTTCCTGCTTGTTCTTCTTCTAGGGTGAGAAGGGTCCTCAAGGGCCAGCTGGCCGGGATGGCATCCAGGGCCCCGTGGGACTGCCAGGTCCAGCAGGTCCTGTCGGACCCCCCGGAGAGGATGGAGACAAGGTGGGAGCAGCCTCCAAGCTGCACAGGGTCACTCTGGGGAGGAACTGGGCAATGGACCCTGCTGCCACCACACAGCTTCCACCACGTGGGGCTGGATGTGCTGCTGGTCTCACAGTCCCACAAGTGTCTGAACTGGGGAGCAGTGGGCGAACTGGGGCTGGGTTGAAATCCAGTTGGACTCCTTCTGCAGCAGATGGCTTCCCCCTATTGTGTTTCCTCCCTCTCTCCTTAAGCCCCTCTGGGTTGGAGGAAACAGTAGCTGAGTCAGATCAGTCACCGCTGCTGACGAGGTTCTGGAGTCATGTGGCAGCTAGAGAAGGTTTTAGGGTGTCAAAGGGGTTGGTTACACCGGAGCAGCCAAATCTCTGCCCTGTTCAGAGCACCCTGAGGTGTTTCTGTGGGAATTGGCATCTTTGGGATGAGGATGTGGACACACAGGACCGTGGCTTGGATGCTGAGATATGGAGGTGGTCACCAAGTGAACTAACTGTCACCCTCTGTACCTGACAGGGTGAAATTGGGGAGCCTGGCCAGAAGGGCAGCAAAGGAGACAAAGGGGAGCAGGTGAGTGGGGTGAACGTGTTGTAGCTCTTCTCTGCAGAGGACCCATGGTTATGTTGTTGTTTCTAGCTGGAAACAGAAGCCACTGTGATTTAAAATCCTGTCATTTCATCTTCTCCTTGCTTCACCACACGATGTCCAACAGCGCGAGCGTCTGAAGCGGGAGCCTCCAGCTCTCAGGAACAGGCTGAGATGTTCCCTTGTCACCCATGTGCTGGGAGGCGTTAGCAGCCCTTGCTGTTCAAGCTGGGTGCCTGGCTGTAGTTCCTGGACTAGCTCCTTGCAGAACACTGAAGCACCTTTTACGTGCTGCTCAGGGCCTGAGGAAGATGAATTCACACCCAAGGGTCTGAACTGAGTGCTGGGATCTTGTCTGGCTGGAGCAGAACTGCTTTTGGATGTGTCTGCAGTGCCGTTGGCACCAGGGCTGAGGGGTGCTGCTGTGGCTGGGAAGGCTCGACCCAATCCTTCCTCTCTGTTTTGGGAGTTGAGGCTTTGTGGAAGGGCATCGACCTCTCCAGGTGGTTTTTGTGCTCTGTGATCCTGATGGTGATGTTGAACTTCTGTTCCATGACAGGGTCCACCAGGTCCTACCGGCCCGCAGGGTCCGATCGGTCAGCCTGGCCCGGCTGTGAGTATTGTCCCCTGTCACCAGAGAAATCCTCCTTCTCGTGTGGAGATGGGGCTTTGCATCTGCCTCATGTCTTTGCTGAGCTGCATTAGCCTCCTTCCTCGTAGGGTGCTGATGGAGAGCCAGGTCCCAGAGGACAGCAAGGCCTCTTTGGTCAGAAGGGTGATGAAGGACCCCGAGGTTTCCCTGGTCCCCCTGGCCCCGTGGGCTTGCAGGTAATTTGAAGCTTCAAGGAGCATCTCAGGGTGATGAGAGCTGGGGCTGCAGCTGAAAAGTTCACACAGCTAATCCTCATCCCCTAAACCTCCACAGGGCTTGCCTGGACCTCCTGGTGAGAAGGGAGAGACGGGTGACGTTGGGCAGATGGTAAGGTGCTTTCCTGTGCTGCTTTGTTCATCCCTGAGAGCCGTTGCTCCTCCAAACATGGCCTAAACGTGTCTTCCCTATCCCTCAGGGTCCGCCAGGCCCACCTGGACCCAGAGGTCCGTCTGGACCACCAGGAGCAGATGGTCCACAAGGTCCTCCTGGGGGAATAGGAAATCCTGGTGCAGTGGGAGAGAAGGTAAGGCATCCAGAGAAACCTGGCTGAAGCCCACACGAGTTTCCTATGTTAGCCTTGGACTGTAACTGGGATCTCCTTTTCCTCTCTGTAGGGTGAACCTGGTGAGTCTGGTGAGCCTGGTCTCCCCGGCGAGGTTGGTCTCCCGGTAAGTAGCACAGGGTGGCTCAAGATGTGATGGAGAGGAGCTTTTCTTCGCTGGTGGAGATGGTTGAAGGGATGTCAAGAGGCATGGAGGGGCTGACCCAGCCCCCTGTTCTTGGTTTGGGTACCAGACAGCACATCCCCATGGTGCTGGGTATTTATAGCGTGATGCTTAGTCACCAAACGCGGGCTGCCCACGACTGAGCAGCATGAGCATTGAATCTCTGTGGGAAGGGACTGCTAAATGCCCTCATGTTTTGAGATACAAATAGAGCTGCTGCCTCAGGATGGGTTAAAGGGTAACTAGAGATCACTAAATTGTTCTCCTGAATCGTGAACCCACCCTTTTTCATCTCACAGGGGCCGAAAGGTGAAAGAGGTGAAAAGGGTGAAGCAGGTCCCTCTGGTGCTGCTGGGCCACCTGGCCCCAAAGGTCCACCGGGCGATGACGGTCCCAAAGGCAGCCCGGTGAGTACCCCCTGCCTGGCCAGGCAGCTTCTTTGTGTTGTGCTTTCTGCAGCAAAAGGTCTTTTCCAGAGATACTTGTGGAAATTCAAAATAAATGTGAGGTGAGTCCCCTTCCGTGGGGGAAAGACCCAGCTCTACCATCTCTCCCTTGACTTACTAGCCCTTCTTGCCAGCTGCCAGAAAACTCACCCCTACGGAGAGGAGCTGTAGCAGGTTTTCTTTGCTCTTGAGCTGTTGTATCACCGAGGTCTTCTGCTCCTGAGCAGAGCTTCCAAACCAGCATAGAGGCCATCTCTGTGAATCGAGGAACTGGACCTCCAGGGTCAGCCCCCTGCTGCTGCCAATTGCTGTGGCTCAGTGGCAGCCAGTGGAGCTGGGCTGATTTATACTGGAGATAATGGTGCAGCATTTATCTCGAAGGCTTCTTTGATGCTTTGCTGGCTCAAGGCGTTTATTGTGTGGTAAGCAGAGCTGGCATGAAGGCGAGGAGGAGGCAGGGGAGTTAGTCATCTCTCCCAACAGATGGGCTTTGGGGATGTGGTGTTATCAGTGGAAGGGTATTGTCTGGGCTCGGGCTGCTTTCAAGTGCACAATAGACATTGTGCAGGGAGAAGAATGGGGAAGTGCTTTGGGCATTAAAGGCTTTGAGAGGATCTTCATGTGAAAAATGTTACTCAGGGTGTAGTAAGAGCAGCAAAACCCTCTCATCTGGGCCTTCCCCAGAGCTACCCGGGTTCTGCTGTCGCTTGTCCAATGCTTGTGTGAACGAGTAGATGATCACAGAATCAGAGAACATCAGGGATTGGAAGGGACCTTGAAAGATCATCTAGTCCGATCCCCCTGCCACAGCAGGATCACCCAGACCTGTGCTCCCAGTGCTGCCTCTGGAGCTTTGTGTAGTCTGAATCACAGGACATGAGGGATTGGAAGGGACCTTGAAAGATATCTGGCTGAACTGGGAGCTGTAAGAGGATGGAATTAGTGAAGATGTGAAGGTGGGAGGTGATCCGGGACTGAGTTGGAGAGTAGGGAATTGGGGTTTTGCTGCTTGGGTAGCTCTGAAATCCTCTGACTCGTGGATGTCCTTCTTCTCTCTTTGCAGGGTCCCGTTGGTTTCCCTGGTGACCCTGGTCCTCCTGGAGAGCCCGGTCCAGCTGTAAGTGTTGGTCTCAGCAGAGAGCTGTTAGGTCACAGAATCATTGGGGATTGGAAGGGACCTCGAAAGATCATCTAGTCCAATCCCCCTGCCACAGCAGGATCACCTAGACGATGTCAGGTCCCTCCTGTTGGTTTAGGCTGTTCATTCCCTAGCAGCTCCTGTGCCATTTGCTCTTCCTTTACTTGGGGAAGAGTAGGAAGTCCAACCATAAACCTGTTTGACTGTGGTACAACCTTTGGGGCAGGAGCTGGGATGCAGCTGTCCACAGGAGCCAGTGCTCTCAGTGGGAGATGGGAAGCGATGGTGCCCCATAGCATGAAGACAGGCTGAACCACATCTGCTGCTGCTGCCAACCCTCCTCTCAAGTCTATTCATGCCCTAAATAGAATCCTAACCCTTCTTCTTCCTTTCTCCTTCCTTTTTAGGGTCAAGATGGCCCCCCCGGTGACAAAGGTGACGATGGTGAACCTGGACAGACTGTGAGTAACTGGATAGAGCTCTGTTCCCCAGCAGTGCCCAGGGCTTCTGTGAGCAGCTGCTAGGAGCCCATCAAGCACCTAATCCCCACCAGTCTCCCCAGTCTGTCCCTCCTAGTGTCAGCCTGGTTGCTGCTGCCCCTCCAGGCTGCTCAGCAAGAGCAAAAAGGAACTTGGGGGGGCCAGGCTCTCTGTCTTAACTGTGCCGCGCCGTATGGTCTTGTGTGGTGGGAAGGGATAAAACGAGCTACCACCTGCACCCCGAGGAGGTGTCGGGAGCTGTGCTGGCTGCCCACGGCCCTGCTTGGCACAAGCTCTCCGTCTCAACTCGAGTCTTGCACGTTTGCTTCTCCTTGCCGTGTCTCCTGGGGCATTTATGGCTTGTTCTCTCCTCCCCTCTTCCTTCTAGGGTTCCCCTGGTCCTACAGGAGAACCAGGCCCCTCCGGACCCCCAGGAAAAAGGGTAAGCTGGCTGTTTCAGAAGCTGCTTTCTGAAGGTGTTGGTATTGATCTGTTGAAGCCAACGTTATCACAGGATCTGCAGCAAACACCAAGGCAGCAGCGTGCAAAATAAATAATAATGATTAAAAAAAGAAACCCAATAGATGCAGCAGCCATTGGCAGTTGATGTAAAATTGTCAACCCCATCCCATCGATTTCTCTTCCTTCAAGAGATTTTAACACCCAAAAGAAGTGTGAGGTGCTGCTGCTGCTCTTCCTGCTTTGCTGGCAGAGCCCGGGGATTCATTTAGCGAGAAGCTAATTTCAAGAGCTTTTCAGAGAGATTTGTCTCCATTTTGTCTCCTTCCCTGGGGCTGCAGCATCGTTTTGCTCATTCCAACAGACCATTTCAGATCACTGCCATCTAATTGTGTTTTGCATCTGTTTGCTGCTTTCTCTAGGGTCCTCCTGGTCCAGCTGGACCTGAAGGGAGACAAGGAGAGAAAGGAGCCAAGGTGAGAGCTCAGTGGGGTTTTGCTGCTACCCTTTTCCTTCCCACAGCACAAGGATCATCCCTGAAACAGCAGGATTTGGGTTTGCTGTGTGTTACAGCAAATTGACCTGAACTTGGGGCCGCTGGCCTCAAATCTAACCTCCTGTTTCATCTTTTAATCAACTCAGGGGAGATAATGAGGGCTTGGTGAGGTCATAGGAAAGTTTGTCTTGTTTTGAGATGACAGTCTGATGACAGCGAGCACAGCCCCATCTCCTTCCCCGGGCCAACACTATGGGACTGGGGATCATCCAGTCCAACCCCCCTGCCACAGCAGCATCCTTTAGATCAGGTCACTCAAGAACATCCAGGTGGGGTTTGATCGTCTCCAGAGCAGGAGACTCTGCAGCCTCTCTGGGCAGCCTGTGCCAGGGCTCTGTCATCCTCGCACTGGAGAAGTTTCTCCTCATGTTGAGGTGGAACTTCCTATGTTCTAGCTTAGAACATGATTTCTCATCCTATTACTGGGCACCACTGAAAGGAGCCTGACCCCTTCCTCTTGACACCCACCCTTCAGGTATTTACAGACATTAATCAGACCCCTCTCAGCCTTCTCCAGATTAAACAGCCCCAGTTCTCTCAGCCTTCATAGCAGAGGTGTTCAGATCCCTTCATCATCCTCATAGCCCTCTGTTGGACTCTCTCTAGTAGATCCCTGACCCTCCTGATTTGGGGAGCTGAGAACTGGACACACAACTCCAGGAGTGATCTCACCAGGGCAGAGTAGAAGGGGAGGAGAACCTCCCTAGTCCTGCTGGACACCCTGTTCCTAATGCAGCCCAGGATGCTCTTGGCCCTCTTGGCCATGAGGGCACATTGCTGCCCTGTGGGTATGAGCTGGAAATAAGCAGAAATAGGCAAAGGAGTGAGAAGTGAAGGAGACTTGTCCTTGGTGTGTAAGGTCTAGAGAGCAGTAGGGAAGCCAACAGATGAGGTTCTGCATGCTTCAGGTGCCCCTGCGTTCACTCAGTGACATCCAGGCAGCCACCACAGAGTGTTTGAGAAGATGGTTTGATGCCCCCACACAAACTAAACCATGGTGCCTCCTGCTTCTAGGGTGAAGCTGGTTTGGAAGGACCTCCTGGCAAGACTGGCCCAATTGGTCCTCAAGGTGCTCCGGGGAAACCCGGCCCTGATGGCCTGCGGGGGATACCTGGGCCAGTGGTGAGTATTCCCAAACGGAGCAGTGCCTGGGAAAGCTCCTGGGTAGGGTTGTTCCTGGTGCTCTGCCACAACCATCTGCCCTGGGAAGGTGCCTTTCTCCCAGCACAATGTTCTGTCTGTGCCTGACAGCAGATAAAAAAGTCCTCAGTGGAAATGATAGCCCCATGAATAGCATCTCCCAGCATGTTCTTGGATCTGCTCACCTGCTCTCCACGGGTGAGAATGTCCATGACCTCCAACATCCCTTTTCTAGTAGAGGTTGGAGCATGAAAGGAACATCAATCCTCTTGCCTTTGCTGTCTGTGAGAGGAGCCAGGGCAGACTCTCCCTGTGAGGATGGATGTATAATCCAAACAATCTCAGCTGGGAGCCCTGCTGTCATGAGTGAGGGTTCTGAAGAAATTGTCCTGTTTTCTAGGGTGAACAAGGTCTCCCAGGATCTCCTGGCCCAGATGGTCCTCCAGGCCCAATGGTATGTCCAGGCCATCAAATTCCATGAGATGTTTGATGTAATGAATTCATTTTACCAGGAATTCATTCTGTCTTGTTTCCCTCCCTGTCTCCTGCAGGGCCCACCGGGTTTGCCTGGTCTTAAAGGAGACTCTGGTCCTAAAGGGGAGAAGGTGAGGATGTCCCACACCATCTCACTGCATGACCTGATGTCCTTGTCTAGGTGTGGGGGGTATAAACGTCGTCACAGAGAGGTCCTGCTGCTGGCAGGACAAGGCTGAGGGGTGCCACAGCCCCGTGTTCTCTCTCTCATACTCTGGGAGCAATGGACCTGCTTTTGGAGGAGAGCAGGAGGGCCATGAGGGTGCCCCAAGGGATGAACTGGGTTGTGCTGTGGGTGCCACAATCCATCTGTAATGACCTGTGAGAAGAGCCCAGCACCAACATCTCCACAGTGTCCCTTCAGAGAGCTGTAGAGAGTGATGAGGTCTCCCCTCAGCCTCCTCTTCCTCAGACTAAACAGCCCCAACTCTCTCCATCTCTCCCCATCAGATTGATTCTCCAGGCCCTTCCCCAGCCCCATTGCCCTCCCCTGCCCTCACTCCAGCCCCTCGATGTCTCCCTGGTGCTGAGGTGCCCCAAACTGGACCCAGTACTCAAGGTGCAGCCTCCCCAGTGCTGAGTGCAGGGGGACAATCCCCTCCCTACTCCTGCTGGCCACACAGTTTCTAATCCAGGCCAGGATGCCATTGGCCTCCTTGGCCACCTGGGCACCCTGCTGGCTCCTGTTCAGTTAGAACCCCCAGGTCCCTTTCTGCTAGAATCAAGAGTCTTTGCTCTTCTCTGCCACTTCCAAGTGTCAGGGGCAGCTGCAGACTCCTGTCTCCTCCCTTAGCTGTGTGGGTTTGTACCTAGGAGTGGTTTTGCTGGGGACATTTGCTGGAGGGGTCATCATGGACATCTGCTCTTTCCCCCTAGGGCCATCCAGGTCTAATTGGTCTTATCGGACCGCCAGGAGAGCAGGGAGAGAAGGGTGACAGAGGTCTCCCAGGCCCCCAGGGCTCAGCAGGACCCAAAGGAGAGCAGGTAAATCTTCCATAAAACCTTCATTAAGTGAGTTTTCGAGGTGTGGGGGGTGTTTGCTGACTTGGAAACAGAGATGGTCAACCTCAGCAGGAGACACTGGCTGAGTTTTGAGGAGCATTTTCTCTGTTAATAATAGTTTGTTCTGCACTGAAATACAGAGGTGCTCCAGGATGACCCCCTGTAGTGGAAAGCAGATTCTCCAGGGCCATCTGAAAAGTCCATTTGGATAGACTGAGGGGATGGTACCATGAAATCTGCATCTGGAGGATGGATTTTAGAGCTTCTGTTTTCCTGGAGGACTGACTTTAGAACTGATTTCTTCTCTTTCTTAAGTCAGATCTGAGATTCACCGGTCTAGTTCTTGTCCTGTTAAAGCTCTGGATCTGAATGGGGTCCTCCAAAACCAGGGGGTCCTCCAAGACCAAGAGTTCTGTAGCTACAGGCATCCCTTCATGCAGCTCATTGCTCTTCTGATCTTCTTTATCAGGGTATCACGGGTCCTTCTGGACCAATTGGACCTCCAGGGCCACCAGGATTACCGGTATGTGCTAAGTTACTGTCTTGCCATTCCTTGCAGGGTCCTTCTGGTGTCACCTTGGTGGTCCTAGTTCAGTCCTTCTGGCTGGAAGATGCTGCTGGGAGCGGGGGTTTCCCAGCTGAGCCCATTGCAACCACTGGGATGAACTGCAGGAGTACTGGGGGGTGACACATGAGCTGAGAGAGAGACACTTGGGGACCCAGAGTGATTGAAGCAGGGAAATGAACCCACCCTGGTTCTCCCCCCCCTCTGTATTTTGGGTTGTCTACAATCACAGGGTTGGTTCTTCCACTCTTTGTGTTTGTTTTCTCACTGGATGCTCCAAGTCCCCCCCAGGGAGGAGCATGGGGAACTGACACAGACTGGGCTGCCCCACCTGCTGTTGGTCTCTTGGCAAATAAAAGCAACAATCAGCTCAAGTGGGTGTGAAAAGTGGCAGCAGAAAGGAAGGGAACTGAAGAAACCACCTCCTGGAACCATCGAATCCACCTCTCCAAGGACAGAGACTCCTCTGCTGGGAACTGCGCTGACTCCTCTGTGTATTTTTCTCTTCACAGGGTCCACCTGGTCCCAAAGGTGCTAAAGGATCATCAGTGAGTATAGACACTGTTAAGTGAAGAGGCTTAGGAGCTCCTTCTGAGCTCTCAGCCCGCTGCGGCGACTCCTCATCGCTGGCGTTCAGGCAATTAGCCAGCGGTGGCTGCCGCCGGCGCAGCCTCTTCAGGCTGGTAATTGGGAGAGGTTTTGGTTTGCTCTCCTGGCACTTCACTGAACATCAGTGCAGCAGAGGAGCACGAGGAGCAACCCCGAGCTTAGTCCTTAGGAGCAAACTGACTGCTGTGAGGGAAGGCAGGAGGTGGCGAGCCAGGCGGCGAAGAACTCGCTGGGAAGTGCCTCTGGAGGAAGCTTCATCTTGCAGATCTCCTGGGCAGGCAGCTAAAAATCCCTTCTGGGTGGCTTCCTAACGTCTTTCTCTCGTGGGAGATCCAATGTTTTATTGATCTCCAGAGCGTGTTTGATACCTAAAGCTGCGGAGTTGATTTGGGGAGTCGACGTTTGCATGAGCTGTGGAAGCTCCTTCTCCTTTCTGTAGGAAACCTCAGCAAAACGTGAAGCAGTTTGAGGGACCTTTCATCAAAAGTCACCCAATTCGAGGTGTTGTTGCAGGGGTACAAGGAAACACCCCCACACCTAGTGTGTCTGAAGGGTGTTGCCATGAGAGACTGTCAAATCATAGAGTCATTCAGGTTGGAAAAGACCCCTGGGATCATCCAGTCCAACCATCAACCCTACTCTACAAGTTCACCCCTAAACCAGATCCCCCAACACCACATCTGAGTGACTTTTAAACTCATCCAGGGATGGGGGACTCAGCCACCACCCTGGGCAGCCCATCCCAGTCCCTGACCACTGTCTTTGGGAAGAATTTCTTCCTGATGTCCAGTCTAGCCCTCCCCTGTTGAAGCTTGAAGCCCTTCCCTCTGCTTCTGTCACTAATGGCCTGTGAGAAGAGCCCAGCACCAACATCTCCACAGTGTCCTTTCAGATGGCTGTAGAGAGCAATGAGGTCTCCCCTCAGCCTCCTCTTCCTCCAA
Source organism: Rhinopomastus cyanomelas (assembly GCA_013400115.1). Classification (NCBI taxonomy): domain Eukaryota; kingdom Metazoa; phylum Chordata; class Aves; order Bucerotiformes; family Rhinopomastidae; genus Rhinopomastus; species Rhinopomastus cyanomelas. The sequence goes on along the minus strand of VXBP01000722.1, from coordinate 65,820 downwards.
CTCAACAGCCCCAACTCACTCAGTCTCTCCTTATGAGATTTATTCTCCATCATCAAACATTATTAAATCATATAAATGAAGGAACTTCTTCCCAGTGAGGGTTATGGAGCACTGGAACAGGCTGCCCAGGGGGGTTGTGGAGTCTCCTTCTCTGGAGACATTTAAAACCCACCTGGACATGTTCCTGTGTGACTTGGTCTAGGGTTTCCTGCCCTGGCAGGGGGATTGGACTGGATGATCTTTAGAGGTCCCTTCCAATCCCTAATGAGTCTATGATTCTATGTTTGGGATGTGATAGGAGTGACAACTGCTTCTTCCTGAGGGACTCACATGGTTTTCCCTTGTTTTTCCACCTAGGGTCCAACAGGTCCAAAGGGTGAATCAGGTCTTCCTGGGCCCCCAGGCCCTCCTGTAAGTAGACACCCATTGTATGAAGCATGAAATGGATGTGGGAACGTTAGGAAAGTAGATTTCTGGGTAAGGATTCAGCGTCTTGTAGAGATGGAAGCAGGCAGGATGTGAAGGGAGAAGATGCTCATGGGAAGATGACAAGAGAAAATGGACCCATTGTTCAAGCCTGGATGTCCAGGGTTGTTGTTGGTACCACCATGGGGTTTAGTGGGTAGTTCTGGTGGGGCTTTGGATGTTTCTTCTGCCTCTCCTCCACTGGCATCGTGATGAGAAGTTACCTCCTTTCCACACAAATCAGGGTCCTCCTGGAGAAGTCATCCAGCCGCTGCCCATCCAGGCTTCCAAGAGGACCAGGCGAAACATCGACGCCAGCCAGCTGGTGGACGATGGCAACGGCGACAACTACATGGACTACGCCGATGGCATGGAGGAGATCTTTGGCTCACTGAATTCCCTGAAGCTGGAAATTGAGCAAATGAAGCACCCGCTGGGCACCCAGCATAACCCAGCACGGACCTGCAAGGATCTGCAGCTCTGCCACCCCGACTTCCCAGACGGTGCGTCCTGGGGCACGGGGGGAAGCTCTGTGGGTTTCTCAGCTCCGTGCAGCGAGTCCAAGTGCGGGAAGAGAAGTAATTTGGGGTGGCTCTGGTGCCCCGTGAGGAGTGTGGCTGGCAAAGAGTTGGATTAGATGATCACAGGGTCCCAGAACATCAGGGACTGGAAGGGACCTTGGAAGATCATCCAGTGCAATCCTCCTGCCACAGCAGGATGACCTAGACAGATCTCTGCAGGGATAGTGGCTGAAGCATCCATCATCCTTCCTTCCCAGTGCTGATTCTTTCTTCCCTTCTCTTCCCTCTCTAGGTGAATACTGGGTTGATCCTAACCAAGGATGCTCCAGGGACTCTTTCAAAGTTTACTGCAATTTCACAGCTGGTGGAGAGACCTGCATCTTCCCTGATAAGAAATCTGAAGGAGTAAGTCCACACAACATTCTTCTTTCTCTGCTTCCCCCCCCCATCATGGTGATAAGAGATTGTTCCCCACCATGAGTGTTCATAGCCAGTCGGTTACAGCTGAGTTGAACAATCCCAAGGAAGGATTAAAGGTCCAGAACATTTGTTACACAACTGTTGGCTTCTGGAATGATAGGAGTTGGCTTCTGGAATGGTAGGAGTTGGCTTCTGGAGTGATAGGAGCTGGCTTCTAGAAGATAGGAATTGGCTTCTAGAAGATAGGAATTGGCTTCTGGAATGGTAGGAATTGGCTTCTGGAATGATAGGAATTTTTCTCCCATTTACTTTGTGGGTAAATGATCCCACATGACTAGAGCTAGCCCCAGTGCTATGTGCCAGCACAGGGCCAATAACATGGGATGTAGACCTTCCCTGAGTTTTCCTTCAGGCTGTTTAAAGAGGGAGATGGATTCCTTCTCTGCCAGGGGTCTCCTTAAGATGCTGGCAGCCCAAAAAGCAGAGTCTGCCAGGGTCTTCCAGTCACTCAGGCTCCTGCAGTGCTGGTTCTACACGTGGCTTTTTGAGACCCCATCTCATCTGCTGTGGAGCTGCTCTTCCTCACCCCTGAGAAGCTGCTGAGATGCAAATTGTGCTGCAGCTTCTGCAGTCAATAAGGACAAGCTCCAGCCTGCTCTTTTTCCATGTGAAGGGATGAAAAAGGGAACCTCAGCAGCATTAATACTGGCTGAGTCGATCTATTACAAAGCACAGCCCCTTCCAGTCCACCCTTCACCCAGCAGAAACACCCTGACTGGTTTTATGGGTCACGTGCTGGAAGGGACAGGATGATCCCAAGTCACCCACATCTAGCTTGGCTCTTGTTTTCGGGGTGGCAGTGAGATGCTGGTGGGTGGGTGAAGGAGCAGGTGGCAGCCTCCTTGGGCTCTGACTTGGAAGAAGTGATTCAGCTGTTTGGATGGGGCTGCCATATAGGATCCTGTAGGATTATGGGGTGCTCCAACAGCTCGCTTCTTGTGGAGGTCACCCCCTTCAGGTAACGGAAGCTCCACCACGCGCGATGGTCCAGCACCGACTGCAGACCACCTGCCCTTACTGCTGCACAGGGGGCAGGCAGAGGCTTTGCCTTCTCCCACCCTTTTGCCTTCCCCAACCCCACAGCACCTGGATTTGGTGCTAAAGCAGCAGCAGCCTTCTCCAACCCCAGCACTGCTTTTCCAGCCCTCCCATGAAGATCAATGCATCTTTTACCTCTGATACTTCCTTTCTTCCCCTCTTTTATCTCCTGCACTGCTGGTTTGGCCTCCCCTAAGGCTGTGGGAGGCAGAGACCATTAGCCCTGAGCAAAGGCAACCAGTGCCAAGGCAGCACTGGGGGAAGCACCTCACCCTCCCACTCAAGAGGCACCTCGGGGCTCTGCCAACTGGTCTCGTTACTGGTGTGTAAAGACTAACAAGCCACTTTCAAAGGCAGCTGGGCCGTTTCGGCCAGACCCGCAGCCTCTGCTCGTGGCACGTGAATGTCATTTGTTTTAATGCCCTGTTTTTTGTCTCTCTTTTCCCTCCTTGCCCCCCCCACACTAGGCTAGACTCACTTCTTGGCCAAAGGAAAACCCAGGCTCCTGGTTCAGTGAATTCAAGCGCGGTAAACTGGTAAGATGCCTCTCGCTGCTTTCTGTTGCCTTTAACCCGTGTCGTGTTTTACAGAGTAAAATGGCTCGTTGGCCCAAAGAAAAGCCTTCCACATGGTATAGTCAGTACAAGCGGGGGTCTTTGGTAAGTGGCTAACCGTGGCCCTCTGGTGTGAGTCGGAGCGCCTCAGCTGCTTTGGTATGGCCAGACCCTGTCGCTCTCTGCATGCTGGACTAACAACCATCACGAGTTCGCAGTGAGAACGTTTAAGGTGGAATAGGGAACAAGAGACAACCCAAAGGGAGGGGCTTTTTGGGGAAGGGGGTGGTTGGTAGATTGAGAGAGGTTCTTCTCCCCCTCTGCTCTACCCTGGTGAGACCACAGCTGGAATCTTGTGTCCAGGTCTGGGGGATGGTTAGTAGATTGAGAGAGGTTCTTCTCCCCCTCGACTCTACCCTGGTGAGACCACAGCTGGAATCTTGTGTCCAGGTCTGGGGGGTGGTTAGTAGATCAAGAGAGGTTCTTCTGCCCCTCTGCTCTCACTCTACTGAGTGACTCTGATTCCATGGCTTCTCCAGTGAGGTGAGCCTGCTCTGGCAGGGGGATTGGACTAGATGATCTTTCGAGGTCCCTTCCAATCCCTTATGATTCTATGATTCTACTCTTCCCTGGTGAGACAACAGCTGGAATCTTGTGTCCAGGTCTGGACCCCTCAGTTCCAGAAGGACACAGAGCTGCTGGAGAGAGTCCAGCGCAGAAACACAGAGATGGTGAAGGGAGGGGAGCATCTCCCTGATGAGGAAGGGCTGAGGGAGGTGGGGCTCTTGAGCTGGGAGAAAAGGAGCCTGAGGGGTGACCCCATGAATGTTGATCAATATGGAAAGGATGGGTGTCAGGAGGATGGAGCCAAGCTCTGCTCAGGGGCACCTCTCAGAGAGGGGGTTGAATCACCTTCCCTGGACACGTTTCACAGCTGTGGAGATCGGGAGCTCAGGGACAGGGTTTAGTGGTGGGTTGGGGCAGTTGGATTAACGGTTGGACTCGGTGATCTTAAAGGTCTTTTGCACCTTAAATGAGTCAGTGATTCTTTTGCTCCCATTGAGTCCAAGGTCCAGTCCAGGATGTCGAAGAATCATAGAATCCCAGGTTGGGAGGGTCCTTGAGGGTTGTCTGGTCCAACCTTTCTTCCAAAGCCTGGAGTAAACAAGCTGGTCTGGCAGCCTGTCCAGCCGAGACTGAAAAGTACCTGGTGCTGGGGACTCCACTGCCTCCCTGGGGAGGATATTCCCCAGAGCAGCAAGAGATTAGTGAAGCCAGGTCTGCTTAAGCACCAGAAACCTCTGGTGTGCATTTCAGTTCTTGTAGGATTAGCAGGTAATGAGCTCAGCCAGACCAGGAGGATTGTTCACAAGGAAGCATTCAGCAGATAAAACCAACCTGCCCCTGAAGGCAGGGGATGCTCTGGCAGGGGGATTGGACTAGATGATCTTTCGAGGTCCCTTCCAATCCCTGATGTGCTGTGACCTCAGTCACCCCTCCCTGTGGGGCTGAGGTTCCTTGCAGCGCCCCAGACTTCCACCTTAAAGGGCAAACAACAAAGGAATTCACCTCATTGTTTCCCTGAGCCTCATTTCATCACCACTAAACCTCATTTTGCTCTGATTCTGCCCACCAGAAGGAAATGGCAGCTTCTGCAGCTTCCCTGCTTCCCCACAGAGCCGCAAAGCCGAGGCTGCAGCCTTTGTAGGGCATCTCCTTGTAGTCTTGGATGCTTCATTACAGAGCTCTTCATCAGCAAGCAGCGTGAGCACCTCCAGCTCTCTGCTCTCATCTTCCCAGTCTGTTTAGAGGCTGAGCTGCCAACCTAGAGCTTAGGGCAGTTTTTGTTTGCAAATGGGAATCTCAGTGCTACCGGGAGCTCTTTGCTCCGTCCTCCTGTGCTTCCTTTTTCTTGCTTTATTTTCTCTTCTGTGTCTCCTGAGTTTTCTCTTTGGAAAAACAAAAAGCCACCAGCATGTGGAAGAGGTTCCTGAGCAAACCATGAGCAAACCACAAGACCTTTAAACAGCCAGACCCTTGCAAGCAAAACCTCATTCTTTTCTATGTTAAAAGTGCCCTTCATCTCACTCCAGTCTGTGCTTAGAACCATGAGGCTGGTAAAGTGGGGAGAGATTTACCTGGATCGGTTGACATCTGTGTGTAGAAGGGTGGGATGAATGAGGTTGGGCTCTCCTCTGGATGCAGCATTGCTCCCCTTCATCCATGGAGAAGGTTGGGCTCTCCTCTGGATGCAGCATTGCTCCTCTTCATCCATGGAGGAGGTTGGGCTCTCCTCTGGATGCAGCATTGCTCCTCTCCATCAATGGAGGAGGTTGGGCTCTCCTCTGGATGCAGCATTGCTCCTCTTCATCCATGGAGAAGATTGGGCTCTCCTCTGGATGCAACATTGCTCCTCTTCATCCACAGAGAAGGTTGGGCTCTCCTCTGGATGCAGCATTGCTCCTCTTCATCCACAGAGAAGGCACCTGGGGTCCTTCCATGCAGCCTGACTGTGGTCTCCCCCCTAGCAGAGGACTGAGCCTGTGGGGATCGTAGAATGTGCTGGCTAGGGAGGGACCTCCAAAGGTCATCCAGTCCAACCCCCCTACAAAAAGCAGAGACATCTCTAACCAGTATAGGTCTCTGAAGCCAAGGGAGAGATTTCCAGCTGGCTGTTCAGCATCTACAGGCTGCTGACATGGGGGGCTCCACGTGGATCTCAGTGTTTGGGCGAGGTGTGTGCAGCCCTTTCTTCTGGGAGTGTGGAAGTGAGGACATAATAAATATGGAAGGACAAAGAAACCACCTTGGTTTGATGCTTCTGCACCATCATCATTGCTGGAGCATTAATCAAACGTGGAGCTGGTTTCTTTCCATCTCTCATGTTGAAAGAGGGATAAAAGGGTTGCAGATGTTTTCCCATCTTCCCCCAAACCAGCCTTGTGCACACTGCCAGCTCCCAGTGGCCCCAGCTGCAAAACTGGGGCAGCCCTTCATGCAATGTGCAGAGGCAGAGCATCAACCAAAGACCTCAGATCACTCAGCGAGGCTCCTGAAGCAGGCACCAGCGTGAAATCGGAGCGGACAGGAGCAGTGGCTCCTGCAGACCAGAAGTGCCCCTGGGTGTGTGCCAGGCACTCAGCGTTTTGCATCCCTTTCCTTCCACGTGCTGGTGGCTTTCCAGCAGCTCTCCTGGCATGCATGGCTCTCTCTCTCTCGTGGTCAGTCATGTTTCACTCTCGGGAGGACAGCGCGACGGCGTCCTGACGACAACTGGTTGGTATCTTCACTGACTGAGCGATCACCTTTGTTTTTCCCTTGTGATGTTACTGGCTGGTTATGAATCTCTTCCACTGTTTGCAGCTTGCAGAGGTGTTTTCACAGGACCTCGAGGAACCCTGCATGTCTGTGCTGTTCTCCCAGTCATTTCTAAAGAGACAGAGGAGAGGAAAGGAGCGAGCAGCAGCTCTGGTGGCTTGGCCATGGCTGGAGATGCCACTGGGTCAATCGGACAGACAGACTAGTTGTGGGGGTGGGCTGTGAGAGAAGGTCCCAGAGATGGTCCTGAATCCCTTTAGGTGCTGCAAGTGGGCTTCTAGAAGCTCTGGTGGCTTGGCCATAGCTGGAGATGCCACCAGTTTGATCGAACAGACAGACTAGCTGTGGGGGTGGGCTATGAGAGAAGGTCCCAGAGGTGGTCCTGAATCCCTTTAGGTGCTGCAAGTGGGTTTCTAGAAGTGGTGTTTTGCAGAAATGGGTCTCTCCAAGGGAGAAGAGGAGCCTGATGTGCAGAGCAGAGCAGTTCCCTGTGCTGGGGCAGCTCTAAGTTTCATGACATCGCCTAAGGGCAGCAACTGCATCTTCCCTGCAGCTGTAGCCTGGAGCAGAGCAGCACCATGGGCTCCTCACCAGCAGGAGCATGACTGCTGCAGGTTAAGCACCAAGATTGCTTGAAACCCAGTGGTGTTGCCCAGGAAAAGAGAGTGGGAAGCAGCCCAGCAGCACAGAACACCCCCACAGCGGTTAGAAAATCCCATCAAACCCCAAATAAAGCCCTGAACCCTCACAGAAATCTGTTCTCCTGAAGCTGCAGGAGTTTGCTCAGTGTCAGCCTGAAATGGACCCATAGAGCCCCACGTTTGCACCCTCCTGCAGCCAAGGCTGAAGTCCCCCTTCCAGTGTCCTCCTGCCCTGCATCAGCCTTTTACTTTCTAGCGTCACAGGAGCAGCGTTTGCCCTGCAGTGTCTGAGCCCCCTGTGCAGGGTGGCAGAGATTGGTGGCACTGGTGGTCCTCAGAGCCCTCCCAGATGTGTTCCGTTGCCCCCCACTGCCCAGCGTCTCCCTTTCTCCGCTTCCTCCAGCTCTCCTACGTGGATTCGGACGGGAACCCCATCGGAGTGGTGCAGATGACTTTCCTCCGGCTCCTGAGCGCCTCGGCCCACCAGAACATCACGTACAACTGCTACCAGTCCGTCGCCTGGCACGATGCCACCACCAACAGCTACGACAAGGCCATCCGCTTCCTGGGCTCCAACGACGAGGAGATGTCCTACGACAACAACCCCTACATCCGGGCCGTCCTCGACGGCTGCGCGGTACGTGGGCTGGGACCGGGATCTGCTGCTGGAGGGGGTCTGTCCCTGTCTCCTGGCTGTCCTGTCTTGGAGAAAGTCACTTCCAGACTCCCCGTGACGTTGATCACAGAATCACAGAGCATTAGGGACTGGAAGGGATCTCAAACAGTCATCCAGTCCAGTCCCCCCACCACAGCAGGATCCTCTAGATCCAGTCACACAGAAACATATCCAGGTAGGTTTTAAATTTCTCCAGAGAAGGAGACGCCACAACCCCTCTGGGGAGCCCCTTCCAGGGCTCTGTCACCCTCATTGGGAAGAAGGTCCTTCTCAGATTGATGTGGAACCTCCTCTGCTCTAGCTCACACCCACTGCCCCTTGTCCTATCATTAGGTGCCCCTGAGCAGAGCCTGACTCCATCCTCCTGACACCCACCCTTCCCATACTGATCAACATCCATGGGGTCACCCCTCAGTCTCCTTCTTCCAAGCTCCAGACCCCCAGCTCCCTCAGCCTTTCCTCAGCAGGGAGATGCTCCCCTCCCTTTATTCTGCCTTGAGGCTTGTCCCCAGTTCGGGCAGTGCTGAGCTAACTCTTCCCAGTGCTACCAGTACATGCTTCCACCCAAGGGGAAGCTGCAGCACCTCGAGGAGCCAGACAAATTAGATTTATTCCTGGCTGAGCATAAAAGGAGGGACCACCAACCCACCAGTTGCTTTTTAAATGTCCTCCCTTGCCTTTACTCTTACTCTGTTGACTCACACTGGGAGAGACGAGCGATGACACCCAGTTGCAGCTGAGTTCTGCAGGCTTTGATGATAGTGTAGGGAGAACTTTGGGAGGGTTTGGCATTGGGTCAGTCTGCAGCCCCACGAGGGCTGTGCTGTCCCCGCAGAGCCCACGTTGCTTCTCCCCTTGGCTTTGGCCAGGAGCAACAGGCAGTTTCCAGAGGGGACCAGCATCATCCTCCCTTCTATCAGCTGCCTCATTCAGGACTGAGCTCTGAAAAAAATCTACCCTAAAGATTTTGCCTAAAAATTGGGCAAAGCAGGTGCCTTGAGGATTTATTTTGGGAGCCAGCTCGCTGCTGCATAATTCTCAACCACAGCCGCGGTGCCTCGAAGCCCACGGGCTGGAAGGATGGAGATGTTTGACAGGAAGAGCCCTCCCCATGACTGGAGATGAAGAGTGGCTGTGCTCTGGCGCTCACACACACACACAGAGGTGTTGGGGTGGCTCTGCTTTGCTGTAGGAGTAGTGCCAAGAAAACCAGCTGAGAAGCCCTTCTTCTCACCCTCTGGCAGAGAGGGAGAGGGCAGCTGGCAGGAGGTTTGTCCTCAAGTGCTGCAGGTCTCCCGTGTCCTCGCTGCAGAGCGCCTGCTCCTCCCGCTGCCTTCTCCAGGCTCAGGGGTGCTGCAGGATCTCTCCTGGCACAGTTAAGGCAGATGTGTTGGTGGAGCCGTCGGCTTCGCGTGCTGCCAGTGCTCTCACAAGGGAGATCTGCCTGGAAGAGCACTGGAGGTCCTTCAACTTCATCTGCTTGGCTGCTTCTCGCAGCCAGGCTCAGTGCTGCAGATAAACCTCTGTGCTAGAGCTGAACGAGTGTGGGAGCACAGGGAGAGGCTGCTGAACAAGTCCAGGGCACTGGTGGGGCACAGAGATGTCATCTGCTGCCTCGTGGCCTCGGGCACCACTTCCAAACCTGCGTGTCCCAGTTATTCCTGTCCTGCTGAGAAAAGGCTGAGGGAGCTGGGGCTCTTGAAGTGGGGAAAAAGGAGCCTGAGGGGTGACCCCATGGATGTTGGTCAATATGTGAAGGGTGGGTGTCAGGAGGATGGAGCCAGGCTCTGCTCAGGGGCATCTAATGACAGGACAAGGGGCAGTGGGTGTGAGCTGGAGCAGAGGAGGTTCCACATCAGTATGAGAAGGACCTTCTTCCCAGTGAGGGTGACAGAGCCCTGGCAGGGGCTGCCCAGGCGGGTTGTAGAGCCTCCCTCTCTGGGGACGTTTCAAACCCACCCGGACATGTTCGTGTGTGACTGGATCTAGGGGACCCTGCTGTGGCAGAGGGGTTGGGACTGGATGATTGTTTGAGGTCCCTTCCTATCCCTCATGTCCTGTGTTTCTGTGACTTTGTGTTTCCTTCCTGCAAGAGATGTTCCTGCAGACTGTAAAAAGGAGGTAAAATAGGCAGAGGGAGCTTGTTGTGGCCTTGCAGAAGATCTGCTGTCTCAGGTACCCTGGTAGAACACTCTTCCTGAACCACAGGCAGGACAGTGAAGATTGATGTGAAAAATAAGGCTGCAGAGCTCCTGGTGGGACCCAGCTCCAGCCGTGACGGCGGCTGCTGCAGCTAGCCCAGGGCTAACGTTCAGGCTGTGATTTGAAGGTCTTTTTTCCTGCTCTTATAGCCCTTTTCTCAGTAGCTGTGATCCAGCCTTACTCTTCTGAGACACACAAATCAGCAGCTGAGGTAGAGGCAAAAAGCTGCTCCATAAATTCACTTGTTTGTGCAGCTTTGCAAGCCCCCGGGTGCACTTGGGCTCCTCTAATAATTATTCATATTGTGGAAATCACCGTCTGGCTACCGGGGAGAGGGGTGGGGAGAGACAGCAGCACCTTGTGAATCCCACCCCACTCTAAATGTGGTCTTTGCAGAAGCACCCAGGTTATAGTCAGACTAATACATTCAAATGAAATCGCTCGCGTTTGCTCAACAAGCCGTGCGAGTCCTCGGGGGAGGCAGAACAGCTCTGCCACAGCCACGGCGCCTTTGCAGCAGGCTCCTGCTCCAGCTTGGAGATCGGCTGGCAGCGGCGTTTGGTGGCTCTTGGTCTGCAGAGGCTGAGCTCAGGGCCAGTCATCTCCCAAGGGTTTGCTCAGTGGGTACGGCCCCACTCGAGAGCAGATCTGCTCTGCCTGTGGGGTAGGTGTAGGGTGTTTGGGTGGTGGGGCCAGAGAAGGGCAGCGAGGCTGGAGAGAGGTCAAGGTAATATCCCCGGTGAAGAGTGGCTGAGGGATCTGGGGTTATTGAGTTTGGAAAAGAGGAGGTTGAGAGGAGACCTCCTTGTTCTCTACAGCTACCTCAAAGGAGGTTGCAGTGAGGCTGGGGCTGGTCTCTTCTCCCAAATTCCTAATGATAGCACGAGGGGAAGTGGCCTCAAGTTGCATCAGGGGAGGGTTAGATTGGATCTTAGAAAGAAGTTCTTTGCTGAGAGAGCGGTTGGGCACTGGAACAGGCTGCCCAGGGAGGTGGTGGAGTCCCTATCCCTGGAGATGTTTAAAACCCAAGCACCTAGAGCACTTGAGGCCATGGTCTAGTGGTTAGGAAGCTGTTGGGATGAGGGCTGGACTTGCTGATCCTGGAGGTCCTTTCCAGCCAGGATGATTCTATAATAATTCAGCTCAGAAAATTCCCAGGGAACATCATTGCCATAATCCCAGGTTGGAGGTGGTGGCACCATCAAAAGACAGGGTGTTTCAGGAGATGAGTTAGTGATTTGGGGTTGTAGGGCAGACAGTTGGGCATGATGATCTTGAAGGTCTTTTCCATCCTTGGTGATTCTAAGATCCCAGTTGAGTGATAGAGGTCTTTAGTGTTAATTTATCTATTTAGTGTTAATTCAGAACTGGAGGAAGGGCTTTCACTTTAGTTGTCCTAGCAACAGGAGGACACTGGGGTTGTGACCTAATCTAGGAGATCCTGCTGTGGCAGGGGGATTGGACTGGATGATCTTTCAAGGCCCCTTCCAATCCCTGATGTTCAGTGAGCGCTCATTCCTGATGACTTGAGTTGGAGACATCTTGAGAGCTCTTGTCTTTCCCCTCTCGCCCCCCACCAGGCAAAGAAGGGCTATCAGAAGACTATCCTGGAAATCAACACGCCCAAAGTAGAACAAGTCCCTGTAGTCGACATCATGTTCAATGACTTCGGAGAAGCGTCACAGAAATTTGGATTCGAGGTGGGACCGGCTTGCTTCATGGGCTAAGAGCCACCTGAAAACTAGTCTCTCCAAATGAGCAACCTCGTAACCTCATTGCGCCATCGAGTTGATTAAAACAAAAAAAACCAACAGCAAGAGAAAGAAATCAGTCGAGAGAAGTCCTGGTCACGCGCACGTTCTGAAACTGGACAGCGATGGGTTCTTTTGTACCGTTGTGTTTTGTTCCTCGTTTCGCCCGACTTCCTCTGTGCCACCCAGTCGCCCACCGAGAGGCCCTTTCCCACCTCACATGCAGAATCTCATGACCGGTGGCCGCACGCGTGGCCCCGAGACCTGTCCTCACGCCGCCGCCGCTGCTGCTCCGTGGCCACCCAGCAGACCCCAAAGCCATCAAAGACTTCTTCATCATCTTCTTCTTCTGGCCGCAAAGCGCTACCAAGCTCTTGTCTAGGTGTTGTTGTTTGTTTGTTTCTGATGGAGAAAACTTGAAGCTCCTGCGCTCAGCTTGACGGCAAAGCCCCAGCAGTCGGTCCTGGCTCCGATCCCATCCCTGCTGAAGCTCATCCGGAGGCATCGCGTTGACTTTCCATGAGGTTTTGATGACTCGGCTCTAGCAAGCAGAGGCCGTGGCTGGTTCACTTCCCAGAATTCCAATTGAAATCTCCGTTGAACCCTCAGTTCTACAAAATTTAACTCACACACCCCCCACCCTGTGAATTCAATAGCAAAATTAAGTGGGGATTGGACTAGATCTTTTGGGGTCCCTTCCAATCCCTAATGATGATGATTCTAAGTCAACAGGTGATTAAATGCCCCCCCCCGGGTGTTAAAGGTGCTTTTATTTTTGTATGTTTGTAAGTAAATATTTGTTGTTGTTATGTTATTGTGGAATGTTGAAGGGTGTCCAGCTTCAAAACACTCCCTGTGACCCCGGCTGTGTTAAACCAACCCCTCTTCCCCCCGTCAGCCCAGCCGAGCAGCCAACTGGGAATGAAGACGGCGACTCGTGGCGGGGGGATTGGACTGGATGGTCTTTTGAGGTCCCTTCCAGTCGCTGATGTTCTGTGATTCTGTGGCTCAACGTCTTCTCCAGCGTTCCAGCCTCTTCCCAGCTCTGAGGGTTGGATCTGGAGGAGCTGAGGGCGATGCCCAAGCCTAGATCTTAGCTGGATGAAGGGCAGACCGGCCCCCTCTGAGCCACAGGTGCCTTTTTCACAGACTCACAGAACATCAGGGATTGGAAAGGACCTGGAAAGATCATCCAGTCCAATCCCCCTGCCAGTGATTTGCTTCAAAACAAATGACAGGAGGGTTGGAACTAGATGATTCTCTGAGGTCCCTTCCAACCTAAGCCATCCTATGATTCAAAACAGAGCGGTCTAAAGCCATTTCTTAATGAAAGATCTCTCCAACCTCTGCAGCTCTGAACGCAGGATCCTCTTTGAGCCTTTTTTTTGCTGCAAACCTTCACTTAGATCTTCTTAAATGAAGTCTTTTCCTCCTTTCTTCTTTTAAACTAATCATAACACTCATTAAAAAGCAAACCAGTCCATTCCCAGCAGCAGCTTGCAGTGGCAGGGGAAGTCCATCTGTCCTCTCTGACCGTCGAGTGTGAAGATAATCACAAAAAAAGAGGGAAAAAAGGTGCTTTTCATGTTTTCACACAGCTCCGTGGTGCTATCTGTTCGAATAACCTTCCTACAACACTGGCGAGACCCTGCCACTGGCCAAACTCCTGCTGGCCTCTGCTTCTCTCCTTCTGTTGTAGCCCCTCTGTGGAGCCAAAGCCAACACGGTCCCCGTTCAGCCTTTGATTTGTCGGTGCCTGCAGCTCCTTTCCCTCCTTGTACCGCAGATGCTCGTAGAGTCCGTGGAGGAAGAAGTCCCACGAGTGCTTCCATCTTCTTATTTTTCAAACCTCCAGGATTGTTCCTGCCTCTTGGACCCGATTGTCCTCAGTCGCTGAGTGTTCGTGGTGCTAACTGACGTGATCTGTCTGACGTCCCGAAGCCGGGAGGGTTCCGAGTCCTCCCTGGAGGCTCTGCCCTTCCCCTGCTCTTCCCAGGGCGGCTTCTGTCTGTATGTTTTGTGCTTATTTCCCAGCCCCCATCACCAAGTTCTTCATCCCCTGTTTGTCTGTTGGTGTTTGCTTTCTCCCTGAGTAGAGACCTGGCTGGAAAGTCGCTGCTGCAGGGCAGCTGGGGGTTTTGTAGTTATTATTACTTGGCCTGGAGCATCTCGGCAGCGCTTGAGCCAAGGAGGGGGGGGAATCTTTCGCCATCAAGGAGAAGACATCCCATTTACTGTGAAGAAGAGCCTCTAGATGATGTCTTTTCCCTTCCCCTCCTCCTCCTTGCCAAGCGGAGAGCAGCAGCAGCAGCAGCCGAGGACGGGAGGCTGGAGGGAGCCGCGTCCACCCACCCTGCTTCTGCTGCTGCTGCTGTCCTCTCTCGGATCGTTTTAAAAGCAGAAGACAAACCTAAGGTGCTACCCCTAAAACCTGCAGACTCCAGCAGCCAAGCAGTGAAAAGGAGATAGAGGAGGGTAGATCCAGCTTCTCGGTCCCCCTTGGCCAAGAGCCTTGGTGAGGAGCAGCGGCAGGGAGGTCAGGGTCCCCCTGTGCATCGGAAAAGCCATAACGCGCTGTGTGCGGCCACGCGTGCGCCTGTCCCGGGTCATGGGATTCTGCTCCCAGCCTTCAGCGAGGGAGCTTCTCTTTCCTTTTATTTTATTTTAAAGGGGTTTTTTTGTTTTCTTTGCTTTAAGTCAAAAGAGAGAAAAAAAAAAATAAAGAAATAATAATTAATAATAATTAATAATAATAATTCTAATTCCTCTGTTGACCTCCACGGTGTTGTAATTGTACTGAGCTCCAGACTGTTGCGAGTCCTTCCCTCTCCCCTTCCCTCTCCTCCTCCTCCTCCCCAGACCACTTAGCTAACGGTGTATTGCAATAAAATTACTACTTGTATTTGCAGACCTTCTTTTTTTGTGCAATTTTATTTCCCCCCCACCTCTAATAACATGTTTGGCTGGAGCAAGTGTTGATGAGTAAAATAAAGCCTATGGGAATCCAACCAGCAAACCCAACCCTCCGACAGACACCAGAACCAAACCAACGTCTTAATCCAGAAGACCCCTCCCCCTTTTTTAACAGCAGAACTAGAGCGTCGAGCGAGACCCCTATTGTCCAATAAACCTGTCCTGAAATGGAAGTGTAAAGCCCGTCAGAGCTATTTTTGAGATACTTTAAACCTGTGTAATAAAGGAATAAATGTAAGAGAGTTCTTCTTTTTCTTTTTTTCTTTCTTGCTTTCAATAAATCAAGTTTACTGTTTCCACCTAAACCTGCCGTCGTGTGACTGTCTTCTTCGAGTTGGTCGCAGCGGGATTGTCCCCACCAGCTGTGTTGACTGCAGCGGGGTTGTCGCCCCTCACTCTCCTGTTTGCTGCCTGCTGGAGCCTCCAGAGTTCATCTGAGTGAAGCAATGGGCTTGAAGGTAATAGAGTCATCCCAGCAAATCATGACCTGGACCCAACAGAGAGAGAGAAACCCCGACCCCAGTGCAAAAATCCACCCTGGGATGAAGATCGATGCTGGAATCCCATGACCTGGTGCAAAAGTCCACCCTGGGATGGAGATTGATGCTGGAATCCCATCACCCAGTGAAAACATCCACCCTGGGATGAAGATCGATGCTGGAATCCCATGACCTGGTGCAAAAGTCCACCCTGGGATGGAGATTGATGCTGGAATCCCATCACCCAGTGAAAACATCCACCCTGGGATGAAGATCGATGCTGGAATCCCATCACCCCGTGCAAAAGTCCACCCTGGGCTGAAGATTGAGGCTGGAATCCCATGACCTGGTCCAACAATGCACCCTGGAGACTGCAGTGGCTAGGAGCTGGATGAGAAGATCCAGGAGGCCATCATCTCTCTACCTTCTCAGGATCCTGCTGTGGTGGGGGGATTGGACTGGATGATCTTTTGAGGTCCCTGATGCTCTGTGATTCTCCATCCTAGCGGCAACGGCACCCAAGAAATCTGATTGGCACCACAACATCTGCTCTTGCAGATCTTCTCACCCCAAGATGAATGAATTCAAAGAACAAGCCATTTCTCCAGCTGCTTGGTGAGCTCCTCAACCCCTAAACTCACGTCCTGGTCCCAGGGCACTGCTGTGTGGATGTGGTGGGGGCAAGAACATGGGGATGCTTGGCTCATCCTCTCAGCCTGATGTCCTGGTGGTTTCACTGCAGGGATATGCAGGAAGATGGCTGGAAACCACCATGAGAAGCTGCTGGGCTCTGCCTGCCCACACCAGCCAGTGCTGCTGGATTTGCATGGCTCAGGCTTGTTGGTGCTGCTGGTTTGCAGGTTCAAGGAGATGCCTGACCCTTGGATCCGTGTCCTGGTTTGCAACACAGCAGGTACGTGCTGGGCAAACAGGTGTGAACGAGGCAGTGACCACCCCAAGCTGGGTGTCCCATCAGCCTTTCCCCTTGGTTCTCTGGCTGAGATGGGCAGGAAGGCTCTACAGGACTTGGACAGGTTGGATCGATGGGATGAGGCCAGTTGTCTGAGGGACCTTCAGGATAAGGGTTGGGTCCTACATTTCAGTCACAACAACCCCAGGCAACGGGATGAGGGCCTCGAAAGCTGCCCAGCAGGAAAGGACCTGGATGAGTCCTGGTAGACACCTGGCTTCACATGAGCCAGCAGGGTGTCCAGGTGGCCAAGAACTGGGTCAGGAACAGCTGGTCAGCAGGAGAATGGAAGTTACGGTGCCCTTGTACTAGGCCCTTGTGAGGCTTCACATCGAGTGCTGGGGTCAGTTCTGGGTCCCTCATTCTTGAGAAGAGATTGAGATGCTGGAGCATGTCCAGAGCAGAGCTGCCCAGCTTGGGAGGGGTTTGGAGAACCAGTCATGTGAGGAGAGGCTGGGGGAGCTGGGCAGGTGTAGTCTGGAGAAGAGGAGGCTGAGTGGGGACCTCATTGCCCTCGACAACTACCTGAAAGGAGGTTGTGGAGACGTGAGTGGTGGCCTCTTCTCCTCGGTAACTAATGGCCAACCCATTGGGCACTGGGAAGCGCCTCCCCAGGGAGAGGGTTGAGTCACCATCCCTGGAGGTGTTTAAGAGAGGTGTAGATGTGGTGCTTCAGGACCTGCTCTAGCAGCAGGCAAGGATGAGGTTAGGTTGTGTTTGTGTTAGGTTGTGTCAGGAGGATGACACTTCTCAGTGTCATCTAGTGATAGGACAAGGGGCAATGGGTGTGAGCTGGAACACAGGAAGTTCTACATCAATGTGAGAAGGACCTTCTTCCCAGTGAGGGTGACAGAGCACTGGAAGGGGCTGCCCACAAAGATTGTGGAGTCTCCTTCTCTGGAGACCTTTAAAACCCGCCTGGCCATGTTCCTGTGAGACTGGATCTAGGGGACCCTACTGTGGCAGGGGGATTGGGCTGGCTGATCTTTTGAAGTCCCTGTGGTCTAGGTGATCCAGCTGTGGCAGGGGGGTTGGGCTGGGTGATGTTTTGAGGTCCCTTTCAATCCCTCACATTCTGTGTACTCACCCTGCTGGGTTTGGGGTTCTTGCTGCCTCTCCCCCAAGCCCCAGCGCTGGAAGCTGCTTCTACATCCCCAAAGTGCTGGGGTGGGAGGAATGGTGTCAACGCACCACCGCGTTATTCGCGGCACCTATTGCCATTTCCCTCACTCCCTGTTGCCTCCCCTACCCACTGATGTCTCTTCCACCCATCCCGGGGCCGTGGCGGCAGCTCCTCCCCAGAGGCACCAACTCGCTGGTTCCCTGCGCCCACAGCAAACAGAGCGCAGCCGCTCCTGCTGCTGTGTGATGGGTTTGCTCGAGCAGCCCCGAGCAAAAGCAAACACCCCGCAGAAACCAAAGCCCTGGAGGAGAAGCAGCTGTTGCTGGGGCCGGGTGTTGTGTTTAAGGGATGCAGGAGCGAGGGAGCGAGGGAGCGCTGGAATTGCATCTTGTCAGGCGCAGGCTGTCGCGCTCAGCCGAGCCCCTGGAGCTGCTGCTCGACGCAGCCTCCGGCAGCTCTTGTCGCTCCCGTTCCGCCTAATTATTGAAATGGTAATTTGGCAGCGAGATGTTCTGGGCGGAAAACTTCCTGCGCTCTGCCTGGGAGTGTGTCGGCTCCTCCCTCAGCCCGGCTAATCCTCCTGTTTCGCAGGATCCCAGAAGGATTGAGGCTGGAGAAGCCCTCTGACCTCAGGACCTGACATCATCCCAGGGCACTAAGGGTCACAGCCGGGCTGTTCCTCATCCAGGGATGGCGACTCCACCACTGCCCTGGGCAGTCCAGTCCAGACTCAGATCCCCCTTTCCATGAGGAAGGGCTTCCTAACATCCAACCTGACCCTTCCCTGGCAGCTTCAGGCTCTGCCCTCTCATCCAGGTGTTGGGTGCCTGGGAAAAGAGCCTGACCCCAACCTGACTGCAGGGACCTGTAGAGAGGGAGAAGGTCCCCTCTGAGTCTGCTCTTCTCTAGGCTGAACCCCCCCAGCCTTTGTTTCCTGGGCTCTGCAGGATGTGCCTGGGTCT
Source organism: Rhinopomastus cyanomelas (assembly GCA_013400115.1). Classification (NCBI taxonomy): domain Eukaryota; kingdom Metazoa; phylum Chordata; class Aves; order Bucerotiformes; family Rhinopomastidae; genus Rhinopomastus; species Rhinopomastus cyanomelas. The sequence continues at coordinate 47,667 of VXBP01000722.1, read as the reverse complement.
CTCTTCCTCAAGAGAGTAACAGCAGGGGATGAGTGTTGTGTTGGTGCTGCTGCCTTGACCTTAGAATCATAGAATCATGGAACCATTAGGGATTGGAAGGGACCTCGAAAGATCTTCTAGTCCAATCCCCCTGACCTTAGGGCCATCCCAGCCCTGTGAAAGGGGTGAGGACCACTGGGGCTGTGCCTGGGGACCCAGGAGCACTGAGTATGCCCTTTCAGCTGCAAAACCTTCACCTGAGCAGGAGCTGTGACCTGCTGCTGGGGTCCCCCTGTCACGGGAGGTCTTTTCTTCATGGAAGCACAGAATCTTCTTGGTTGGAAGAAACCTTTAAAGGTCATCAAACCCAACCTTTGACTTAGCACTGCCCCATCACCCCTAAACCATGTCCCTCAGCACCAGGTCTGTATGAGTTTTAAACCCCTCCAGTGGTGGTAGCTCCAGCACTGCCCCAGGCAGCTTCTTCCAAGTGTCTGATCCCCCTTTAGGTGAAGAAATTCTCCCCAACATCCAGCCTAACCCTCCCCTTGTGCAGCCTGCAGCCCAGAGGAGTTGTGGAATCTCCTCTGGAGATGTTTAAAACCCGCCTGGCCATGTTCCTGAGTGGCTGGATCTAGGGGATCCTGCTGTGGCAGCTGGGTTGGACTGGATGATCTTTTGATGACCCCTCCAGTCCCTAATGTTCTGTGATTCTGTGATCAGTCTGAGAAAGACCTTCTTCCCAGTGAGGGTGGCAGAACCCTGGAAGGGGCTGCCCAGAGGGATTGAGTCTCCTTCTCTGGAGATGTTTCAAACCCACCTGGACATGTTCCTGTGCAGCTGGATCTAGGGGATCCTGCTGTGTTGGGGGGATTGGACTGGATGAACTTTTGAGGTCCCTTCCAGTCCCTAATGACTGGATCTAGGGGATCCTGCTGTGGCAGGGTGATGGGACTGGATGGTCTTTCGAGGTCCCTTCCGATCCCTAATGTTCTGTGATTCTGTGACCTCCTCGGCTCCTCTTGCCCACAGCTCCCTGCGGTAAAGGGTTTGGGATTTAAATGATAATTAACATCTGAATGAAGCCGGGGTTGGCAAAGCGTCTCCTTCACCCCCACCTCCACCTCCTCGAGAGCCGGAGCATCCTCCCCGCAGCTCCGCTCCAGCCCCACTGTGATACTGGGTGCCAAGAGAGAGCAGCAGCAGCAGCCGCCAGCTACAAGAGCTGGGTCCCTCTGTCAGGTTTCCCTTTCAAGCCGGCTGATCAGAGACCCTGTTGAAACAGGAATCAAGAAGCTGCCAGACTTGAAGCGCTAATTAAGACACACAACAGGGAAAGAGATTCAGAGGGGGTGGCGGAGAGAAGGAGAAGGAGAAGGAGGGGAGGACTCTCTCCATGAATTATCCGTCGGGCGTTTGTGAATTCCAGGAGCATCCATCACTCGGGTGCCGGAGGGAGGCGACGCGATGGCAGCGCAGCTACAGGGGCAGGTTTGTGGATCGAATCCTCCAACCTGGAGTAACCTTGCTGAAGGGCGTTGGTGGAACGAGGGCAAATTAATCCCTGCCAGGAGTTGTTTTTCCTCTCTCTCTCTCTCCAGGAGGAAACACGGAGCGTGATGAAATATTTATGGTGTGTAAAGGCTTCCCCGCTCCCCTCCTGCCCCGCTCGCTTGGCTGCTTTGCTTTGCAGCTGCTGCCTCTGCCCAGCCTGTCTGCCCAGCAAACGGCGTCTGTGGTTCGTGCTGGGAGGCTGGTTTGTTTCTCCCGGCTCCTGCACAAGGAGGAAAGGGTTGAGGAACCAGTCACCAGCCGCCTCGATTCCGTGTTCCGTTCCCTGTCCCTCCCCTCTAAGACTGATGCCCGTGCGCTCGAAGTTCTGCTGATCCACGGGCAGACACTCTGGGTTCTCATGGCCTCATCTGCAGTTTGCTCGGTGTCTCTGTCCCTTCCCAATCTCCCAGCCGCCTGAAAATGTGCATCTTCCTCCCTTCTTAGGTGCCTTTTTCCTCCCTGATCAGGGCTGATGTTATCGCTGATGGGGCTCTGCTTTTCATTCGGGTGGCTGTGGAAGTTCCAGACCATAAATAACCTTCCAGAGCAGTCTGGGCAGGATTATTCTAAGGAGACTGGAAGAGACGTCGAAAGATCATCCAGTCCAGTCCCCCTGCCACAGCAGGATCCCCTAGACCCAGTCATTAGGGACTGGAAGGGACCTCGAAAGATCATCCAGTCCAATCCCCCTGCCACAGCAGGATCCCCTAGACCCAGTCATTGGGGACTGGAAGGGACCTTGAAAGAGATAATAAAGTGGCTGCTTTTTTGCAGCCAAGAGGGTGTCAATTATCTGGGGGAGCTTGGAGAAAAGGATGCTGAGGGGTGACCCCGTGAATGTTGATCAATATGGGAAGGGTGGGTGTCAGGAGGATGGAGCCAGGCTCTGCTCAGGGGCACCCAGTCAGGGGGCAGTGGGTGTGAGCTGGAACAGAGTCCAACCCAGTCCAGTCCCCCCACCACAGCAGGACCCTCTAGATCCAGTCACACAGGGATATGTCCAGGTGGGTTTTAAATGTCTCCAGAGCAGGAGACTCCACAACCCCCTGGGCAGCCCCTGCCAGGGCTCTGTCACCCTCCCTGGGAAGAAGGTCCTTCTCACATTGATGTGGAATCTCCTCTGTTCCAGCTCACACCCGCTGCCCCTTGTCACAGCCCTTGGGTCCTGGGGCTGTGACAGCAGAGACCCCAACCTGCATCTCCCATTTGTGTGGCTTGGTCTAGGTGACACTGCTGTGTCAGGGGGACTGGACTGGATGATCTTCTGAGGTCCCTTCCCATCACTAATGATTCTATGATGCTGTGACCTGCAGCAGGCCCTGCAGGGTGGGTTTTTCCTGCGATGCGATGCCTTGAGGAGGCTCCAGCTCTCCCAAAGGTCCCGCTTCGGGTTGTAGCTGATTTTCTAAACATGCTGAGAGTCATTCCTCACGGTGATGGATCCTCTGCCCGTGTGTTTAAATGCCACAGGAAGCGCTCAGCCTTGCAAATATCTGCTCAGCCAGGATGAATAATCGCGGTTGACAGGCAATCAAGGAAAGATTAGTATTTTTGTTGCCATCAACAACTCTCAGATCACTTGGTGAGAAATCTCCACGCTCCCTTCTCGCCGCAGAGCCAGGCAGCTTCTCGTGGTCTGAGGATGATGGTGGTGGTGGTGCTCTCACAGGAGCACAGAATCATCATGGTTGGAAAGGACCTTCTAGATCTCCAGGTCCAGCCAGACCCACAAGAAGAAGAAACCTCAGTGGGAAGAAGGTCCTTCTCACATTGATGTGGAACCACCTCTGCTCCAGCTCACATCCACTGCCCCTTGTCCTATCACTGGGTGCCACTGAGCAGAGCCTGGCTCCATCCTTCTGATACCTACCCTTCCCATATTTATCAACATTCATGAGGTCACTGCTCAGTCTCCTCTTTTCCAAGCTCAAGACACTTTCTGGGGCAATTCCCTCTGAGACAAGGGCTGTCATCAGCCCATCTTCCTGCCATCCTTCCAGAGGAACCATCATGCAAGAACCTGTCCCAGCTACTTCTCTGGGCATCCCAAGCCAGTAAGGTGCAGCCAGCGAGGATGGGACCAGCATCCCTCAGGATGCAGAGCTCTGCCCATGCTCTGCTGGCACGGATGGCAGATGGGCAGGTTGCCACTCCATGGAGTTGTTTTTCATCTTCATCACCGTCTGCCGCGAGGAGCCTCCCTCCGTGACTCACGGCCGGGTCCATCTGTCCCCAGCACTGAGCTTCCACCCTGCACCGACACTGCAGGACCAGCAGCTCTTGCTTCCCTCCAGAGAACCAACGTGAAATATTCCTTTGGAAAAGACCCTCGGGATCATCCAGGCCCACCACCAACCCCACTCTACAAGTTCACCCCTAAACCAGACCCCACAGTGTGTTCTCAGGGTTTCTCACACCCTGGAACTTGTCGTTTGCTAGCACCAATGTGTGTTTCCAAGGAATGGGTCTCCTGCCCATCACCACATAGAATCCAGAGGCTTTTTGCGCTCCTCTTCCTTCACCATAAGCACCTGCTCCACCCTGTCACACCTCTTCCTCCTTGATTGTGTTCATCAGCTCCCCATCACTTTCCAGTCCTTCTCTTTAAAGATTCCTTAGCTCCTGTGACTTGCAGAGTAGATTATCACAGAACATTAAGGGTTGGAAGGGACCTCCAAAGATCACCCAGTCCAGTCCCTCTGCCCCAGCAGGATCCCCCTAGATCCAGTTGCACAGGAACATGGCCAGGAGGGTTTTAAAACCCTCCAGAGAAGGAGACTCCACAACCCCCCTGGGCAGCCCCTGCCAGGGCTCTGTCACCCTCACTGAGAAGAAGGTCCTTCTCACACTGATGTGGAACCTCCTCTGCTCCAGCTCACACCCACTGCCCCTTGTCCTGTCACTGGGTGCCCCTGAGCAGAGCCCGGCTCCATCCTCCTGACACCCACCCTTCACATATTGATCAACGTTCATGAGGTCACACCTCAGTCTCCTCTTCTCCAAACCAAAGGGACCCAGCTCCCTCAGCATCTGCTCCATCACTCACCTGCTGGGGTGGGGTCTCAGGGCTGCCACCAGCATCTTCAGCCATGAAGACCTCACCCTGGGAAGCTGAAAAAAAGCCAAACCAAAGCCTTGGGTTTGATGGTTCCGTGCAGTTGGCCACAAAAACACGCCAAAAGGATCTTGAATCTGCAGGTAGGTGCTCCTGTGTCTGGGGCCATCAGTGTGCCCTTGGCTAAGGGTTGGTGGTAATGGGCTAAGGGTTGGTGGCAATGGGCTAAGGGTTGGTGGTAATGGGCTAAGGGTTAGTGGTAAAGGGCTAAGGGTTGGTGGCAACGGGCTAAGGGTTGGTGGTAATGGGATAAGGGTTGGTGGTAAAGGGCTAAGGGTTGGTGGTAAAGGGCTAAGGTTGGTGGTAACGTGACTGTTAATGCTGAATGACCACACACAGTGGTTACACGGCTGCTCCTTGCCCTCCCACCCGGCGGTGACCACTAACACAGTTAGTGACCTGATGGTTTGCTGCTGTGGGAGCTTTGGATTGTTCATAAATCACGGAGTCCCGCTCGTTTCTCTTCCTGGAGTCAGACGAGCGGTGTGGCTGCGTAAATCACCGTGTGCCGAGCCTTTACCGGAGCCTATAAATCTAAGAGCTCTCACCTTTTGGGGTTTTTTTCCTTTCATCTTTAATTATTAAGGTCCAAACTGAGGATGAAGACTGAAGACCCTTTAGAAACTTTATGGGTTTGAGGGTGTTTCTGGAGCAGTTGGACAAGATGACCTTTGGAGGTCCCTTCCAACCCAATATCTTCTATATTGGGATCCTCAGAGAATGGGATTTTGAGGTTCACAGACCAGAGGGTGAGGAGAGGCTGGTCACACCGGTGAGTTCAGTCCTCTTTGAAGTGGAGCTTTTCGTTTAGAAAAATATCTTGAGTTTGAAATTGAGAAGGACTCCACCACAGACACCAGAGCAGGGCAGCTGGTTCTGCTCATCCTCTCCCTTAAAACTGTAGGATTGTGTAAAGGGAGGGTAGAAGGGGAGGGTGTAAGGGAAGGATATAGGGGAAGGGTAGACAGGAAGGATAGATGGGAATGGTACAAATGAAGAGTATAAGGGAAGGATAGAAGGGAAGGACCTAAGGGAAGGGTATCAGGGGAGGATATAAGGGAAGGATAGAAGGGAAAGTATAAGGGAAGGATTATGGGAAGGGTATAAGGGAAGGGTATAAGAGGATGGTATAAAGGAAAGGTTATGGGAACGATATAAGGAAAGGATATAGGGGAAAGGTTTCAGGGAAGGATAGAAGGGAAGGGTATAAGGGAAAGGTATAAGGGAAGGATATAAGGGAAGGGTATAGGGGATGGATATAAGAGAAGGATATAAGGGAAGGATATGAGGGAAAGGTGTGAGGGAAGGGTATGAGGGAAGGGTATAAGGGAAGGGTGTTGAAAGAACAGTCCAAGCTGTTTCAGCAATAGATCTCAGGGAGGTGGTGGCAATGCAGTTCTAACATTTAAGCCAATTAGTTGGACTATGGGTTGTTTTTTCCCCTCCACGGAGACGCACATCGGGGTGGGTAATTAAGGTCCAGTACAGATGTAGGGATTAGTATTCCTGGCTGTGAAGCCCACAGCTTTAATTAGTCACTGGGTTTTTCTGCAGGACCACTTTAATAGACAAGGGCACAGCGACCTTTTCATTTCTTCTCCATCAGGCTCATTACAGCCCAGCTGATTGCCACCGGGCTCCTCAGCTCTGCGCTCACAGCGGCTTTAAAGGCAGGATGAAAGCGGTAACCGTGGCTCACCCCAAAGGCACAGCAACCACACCGACCACGGCGGGGACATCGTAGCGTCTTTGAAGCTGGAAGAGACCTACAAGATCATCCAGTGCAACCATCAGCCCAACCCTGCCCTGCCCACTAAATCCTGTCCCCCAGGGCCACAGCTACCGGGTTTTTGAACCCCTCCAGGGATGGTGACTCCCTCCCTCCCTGGGCAGCCGGTTCCAGTGTGGGTTCCCACTCTCACGTGAGTCTTTCTGTGCATCCAGAGCTCCACAGGAGTGAGAAGTGGGGCAGCTGAGGGTGGACAGTGTCCACGGAGGCGAAGGGATGGAGGTGTTGGTGCCTGCTGGGGTGCATGGATCCTCCTTTAAAAGGCACCTGCTCAAAGGACACAGGACAGCTTCCCTGCGCCAGGCTGGCAGTGGAGTAGAGGAGCCAGCGATTCTCTTGGTGTCTGGTACAACACAGAGGAGAAACTCCACCCCAAACCTAAGGACATCACTTCTGACACAAGCAAACTCCCAGCTGAGACTCACAGAAGGGGAAAAAGCCCCTTTAGCTCCTCTTCAGTGATTTAATTTGGCAACCAAGTGTGGCTGAAGGCTTGGAGATCCCAGCTCAGGCTGTCTCTGCTGCTCATGTTGGAATGAGCTTGGTCTGCACAGGGAGCCCAGCTTGGAGCAGGTGCCCCAGCATCGCACCCTCTGCTGTCACCTCCAGCTCCACCCCCCAGGATCTGAGGAGGAACAGGCCTGGGGGGGGATCAGAAACGGGGTGGTTAGCAGATTGAGAGAGGTTCTCCTCCCCTTCTACTTTGTCCTGCTGAGACCACATCTGGAATCTTGTGTCCAGTTGTGGGCCACTCACTTCCAGAAGGACACAATATGTGATCAATATGTGAAGGGTGGTGTCAGGAGGATGGGGCCAGGCTCTGCTCGGGGGCACCCAGTGATAGGACAAGGGGCAATGAGTGTGAGCTGGAACAGAGGAGGTTCCACATCAATCTGAGAAGGACCTTCTTCCCAGTGAGGGTGCCAGAGCCCTGGAAGGGGCTGCCCAGGGGGGTTGTGGAGTCTCCTTCTCTGGAGACATTTCAAACCCACCTGGCCATGTTCCTGTGTGACTGGATCTGGGGGATCCTGCTGTGTTGGGGGGATTGGACTCGATGATCTTCCAAGGTCCCTTCCAATTCCTCGTGGTCTGTGATTCTCTGCTTCTGTGACCACACAGCCAGTGTCCTGTTCTGCAGCAAGAAACCCTTCCAGCTCCAGGAGAACCACATCTCTGGAGCAGCAAACAGATCCGTGTGTGAGTGTGTGTGTGTCATCATCTCTTGGCTTATTGATGCACAGAGATCCTTTGCAGGTCTTGGAGATGAAAGCAGCTGTCTCATCCCCTTTGTACCCGTGTCAGTGTCCCTACCAGATGGGAGTAAATCAGCCAGGCTGGCTTGGCCAAGGCTCTGCTCTTACACCAGGGTAGAACTGGGACCAGAAGCCAGTCCAGCCCTGGCAGCAAATGAACTGTGGCAGCAGAAGCAGGTGTAATGGATGTGCTCTGGGCTCTAATGGATGTCTGCAGCTCTTGTTCTGTTGCTGGGTTTTAAGAGAACAGCAACCATTTAATTGACTTTGATAGAAGAGGGTCTCCTCAGCGCTGCAGTCTGGGGCAGAACCCATCATGAATATAATTAAGGCACTTAGCTCTGAAGCACCTTAGTTCTTCCTACTGGAGCTCCTGCCTTGCAAGGTGGGCTGGCTGCATGAGGGTGGTGGTGGTGTTGGTGTTGGCCTGCTCCTCACCTTACCCTTGAAAACAGGCGACTGTTCACCCCCTGCTCTTCTTGTTCCATCTACAACCACCCAAGGATGCTGCAGCCAGAACTCTTTGGGCTTTATCACAGAAGAGAATCACAGAATGTGTTGGGTTGGAAGGGACTTCCAAAGGCCATCTACTCCAACATCCCTATAACAAGCAGGGACATCATCATGGATTTCATTCAAGGTCAGGCTGGATGGTCAGAAGGGATTTCCAAAGGCCATCTAGACCAACATCCCTATAACAAGCAGGGACATCATCATGGGTTTCATTCCAGGTCAAGCTGGATGTTCGGAAGGTTTGGTGGTTGCACTTGATGATCTCAGGGTTCTTCTGCAACCTGAATGATTCTATGACACCATCCCTGATGTGTTCAAAAGTCACTTAGACGCAGTGTTGGGGGATCTGGTTTAGGGATGAACTTGTAGAGGAGGGTTGATGGTTGGACTTGATGATCCCAAGGTCTTTCCCAACCTGAGTGATTCTATGATTCCATACACCTCCCTCAAAGGAGGTTGTAGTGAGGCTGGGGTTGGTCTCTTCTCCCAAATTACTAATGACAGGACAAGGGGAAATGGCCTTTAGTTGACTCAGGAGAGATTTAGGTTGGATCTTAGGAAGAAGCTCTTTGCTGAGAGAGTGGTTGGGCAGTGGAACAGGCTGTCCAGGGAGGTGGTGGAGTCCCCATCCCTGGAGGGGTTTACAAACCGAGTAGCTAGAGCACTTGAGGCCATGGTCTAGGGGTAGGAAGCTGTTGGGATGAGGGCTGGACTTGATGGTCCTGAAGGTCCTTTCCAACCAGGATGATTCTGTGGTTCAGACCCCTCTCCTAGCAAAAACAAACCCAAACCAGAGGGCTATGATCACTCCATTAATTCCAGCCCTGCCACTGTCACACTCGGGTTGACCTTACGCTGTGTGACTTGATCTTCAGCTCTTCAATATTTCAGGTGACCTTTCTGGGGCCGGGAAGGCACCGCTGCTCCTCACTAGCATTCATGAGGCGACCTGCGCCTCGAGTCGCAGCGGTGGCCCAGCCTCATTCCTCATTCCATCGCGGGTGTCGGCAGAAGCCATTATTCAAATGACTGGCCGTGCACGGCATCAATCTTTAATGGAACAATGATTGCACCTTCCACTCGCCGGGGCCTCTGCTTTGGCTAGAGGGCTGTGAATTATTGAGAGCCATTGTGTTTTACCGGCCATGAGTGATGCTGCACCGGCTGCTGGCTCTTGAGGGAACTTTAATTGGGGGATGTTTGACCCTCTTGTTCCAACAAGAGATGAGTAAACAGCAGCTTCTGGTCCTCCTTGAGTCTTTTCAGCGTTTCTTGGGATTCCTGGAGATTTGGGAAAGGCTGATGAGGAAACAAAGGCTGAGGGAGCTGGGGGTGTTTAGTCTGGAGAAGTGGGGACTCAAAGGGGGGATCTTCTCGCTCTCTCAATCCAGGTCCCTGAAGGGAGGTTGTAGTCAGGTCGGGGTTGGGCTCTTCTCCCAGGCAACCAGCACTGGGACAAGGAGGCAGGGTCTGAAGCTGCCAGAGGAGGGTTATGTTTGATGTTTAGGAAGCCCTTCCTCACAGAACATTATGGATTGGAAGAGACCTTGATAGATCATCCAGTCCAATCCCCCTGCTAGAGCAGGATCACCCAGACCAAGTTGCACAGGAACACATCCAGGTGGGTTTGAAACATCTCCAGAGAAGGAGACTCCAAGGGTGATCAGAGCCTGGACTGGACTGCCCAGGGCAGTGGTGGAGTCCCCACCCCTGGAGGTGCTGAAGGCCAGCCTGGCTGTGGCCCTTAGTGCCCTGATGTGGCCGCTGGGGTGATGTCAGCCCCTGGGCTGGATAAGCTCAGAGGGCTTCTCCAGCCTCAATCATTCTGTGATTCAGTGTTTGCATCTTGCTAGAGGCAGAGAGCAGAATCCATGGGCTGCCTGGGCAATAAAGAGGTGACACTGGACATGCCACCCTGAGGTGATGTTGGTGAAAGCTCCTGCTCTGTAACTGGTGACACTGATGGCCCCAGTGAATGAAAAGCTCCAGAAAGTACTTCCAGAGCTGGAGATTGCAGGGCTGCCTCTTGTTTCCTTCATCAAAACCATCTGGACTTCACAGAGTCATTCTAGTTGGAAAAGCCCCTTGGGCTTGCGTCGCCGCCCACCAAGGTTTGAGAGGGTTGATGCAGAGGCAGCAATTGAGGCTCTCAGCAGGTGAAGCTCCTCAGTGGTTTTGCCCCATAAAAAGCCTGAGGCTGCTGGGGCTTTGCTCTTTTGTAAGTGGAGCAGGAGCAGCTCACCTTGTGTCAGCCCCTCTGCTGAGGTCAAGCCCAGGTGAGGCAGAAGGTTTCTGCGCCGGCAGCGCTCGGAGCCTGGCAGATCTTAGCAGGGCTTAGACTGGGTCTGGGTTTTAATTAGAGCAACAGGTGTTGTTTTTAATGAAGGTGGGGAAAACCTTTCTGCAACTTTTTAGACCCCCCCCAAAAGTATTTTCAGTCTGAAGGAGGTTCATGAGGAAAGTTCAGCTGGTTGTGATGCTGCTTGGACTGGGGGTAAATAGCCGGGTGACAGGAGGATGGAGCCAGGGTCTTATCAGTGTCCTCTGGTGATGGGACAAGGGGCAGTTGGAACAGAGGGAGGTTCCACATCAGTGTGAGAAGGGCCTTCTTCCCAGTGAGGGTGACAGAGCACTGGAAGGGGCTGCCCAGGGGGGTTGTGGAGTCTCCTTCTCTGGAGATGTTTCAAACCCTCCTGGACATGTTCCTGTGTGACTTGATCTAGGGGGATCCTGCTGGGGCAGAGGGACTGGACTAGATGATCTTTTGAGGTCCTTTCCAATCCCTAATGATTCTATGATGGAGCAATGGCTTTGGAATAAAAGCAGGGGCTGTGGGATGTGTGACCACTGCTGGTCCTGGTGTGGCCACCACTGGTCCTGGTGCAGCTGCCACTGGCTGCAGACGTAGCAGCAGGGTGCTGGTCCTGCTCTACAGCAACAAACCAGTCAATACTAAGAGAACTCCTCAGCCCCTCTGTCTTCCCAGCCCCGAATGTTCTCGCTTTGTGCGTTGTCCTCCCCTTGTCCCTCCCTCTCAGCAGCTGCTCCAGTTGGGTTCTCTGTGTGTGTTTGCTTTCCCTTCCTCCTGAAATTACCTCCAGCCTCGCTGGAAAAGGATGTGACAGGGGCCTGGTACCCAGAGCTGTTTGCACTGACATCCCAGCAGAGGAGCTGGGGGAGCTGACTGGGAGAAGATCATGGGCAGTTCTGTTTATGCAGCCGGTCTAATGATGGTGGAACAAGGTAAATGCGTTAACAAAGGGCCTCTGTTTGCTGGGGCTGTGACAAGGCTGCATCTCTCTGGCTGTTAAGTGTCTCTCTCCCTTCCTTGTTGACTCTCTCTGCTCTGCACTAAGACAGCCCTTGCATTCTGCAGCGAAGTGCTGATGGACAAAGCAGCTCGTGGAGCAGGTGAAGTGCTCTGTGCAGTTGGCTTCAGTCCCCTTTCTTTTATCTCCTCTCTAATTGATTTTTGTGCAACTCAGCTCCAGAAGGACATGGAGCTGCTGGAGAGAGCCCAGTGCAGAGCCACAGAGGTGATGGAGGGAGGGGAGCATCTCCCTGATGGGGCTCTTGAGCCTGGAGAAACAAAGACTGAGGGGTGATCCCATGGATGTTGATCAATATAGGAAGGGTGGGTGTCAGGAGGATGGAGCCAGGCTCTGCTCAGGGGCACACAGTGACAGGACAAGGGGCAGTGGGTGTGAGCTGGAACAGAGGAGGTTCCACATCAATGTGAGAAGGACCTTCTTCCCAGGGAGGGTGAGAGAGAACTGGCAGGGGCTGCCCGGGGGGCTGTGGAGTCTCCTTCTCTGGAGAGGTTTCAAACCCACCTGAACATGTTCCTGTGCAACTGGATCTAGGGGATCTTGCTGTGCTGAGGGGATTGGACTGGGAGATCTTAAGAGGTCCCTTCCAATCCCCAATGATCTGTGATTCTGAGAACTCCCTCTATTCTTCCCTGATCCCAGCTGCTCCCTGGTTCAAGGTTCCCCTGCTCTGAACTGCCTGACCTCTGTGTTCCATGTGCAAAACAAACCAGCCACTGAGAGAGAACCTCAGCAGAGGCACAGACCAGGGGAAGGGTGGTGTGGGCAGCACAGCCAGGTGCACCTTCCCCTTGTCTGTGTCCCTCTGACATTCTCCTCTCACTGCCAGCTCCCTTCTTAAAGCAGGTCCAGAGGAGACCACGGAAGTGCTCAGAGGGCTGGAGCCCCACTGCTCTGGGGACAGGCTGAGAGAGCTGGGGCTCTTCAGCCTGAAGAGGAGAAGGCTCCAGGGACACCTCATAATAATCTTCCAGCTCCTGAAAGGGGCTGTCAGAAGGCTGGGGAAGGCTGTTCGATAGGGCGAGGGGTGATGGCTTCAAGCTGGAAAAGGACAGATTAAGGCTGGGTAGCAGGAGGAAAAAGTTGAGTCTGAGGATCCTGGAACAGGCTACCCTGAGAGGTACTGGAGGCCCCATCCCTGGAGCCATTCAAGGTCAGGCTGGCTGGGGCTGTGGGCAACCTGTTCTGTTGAGTGATGACCCTGTCTGTTGTAGGGGGGTTGGACTGGCTGCCCTTTGAAGTTCCTTTCCAACCCTCTGGTTGGCAGGTTGAAGGCGTGGACCTTGCTCCCAAGAGGAGGGGACATTGTGTGAGGAGATGTTGCCCCATGGGAGGGGGTCTGGGCACCCCCTGGAGATGTCCACCCTGGATCACCTGCATTCAGAGGTGCTGCCTCACCTGTTGGAAGAGCTCCTGGATCAAAGCCCCGGAGCCCTTTGGCGGTGAGGAGGGGCAGAGCAAAACAAGTGAAGCCCTTCTGTTCACGCAGGATTAGTCTAGTGCAGCCTCAAATCCCACTAATTCAGGAGGCTGGATGGGAGGGTGATCAACGATGAGGCTTCCTCTATTGTTTGGTAATTAACTGTCTGGCTCCTGTTGCATTAAGGGGTGAAAGAAACCCCAGCAAGATAAAGGAAGAGGAGGGCTCTTCTCCCCCTGTGCCCGCTGCACCCCGTTTGTTGGGAAAGGATTTATCGTTTCCATCATCGTTCTAATCCTAAAACATATCACTTAATTAAAGGGATTTATTAAAATCCTCTGGCAGTGCCTCTTTACGATCAGCTCAGGACTCGGCTCCTGGGTGTCGTGGAGGAGATTCATCAATTGATTTGTTCAACTGCACTGCTCTGGCTCCCACCTCCTCCCAGCTCCGGCTGGCTCTGAGCTGGAGGGAAGAAATCCAGAGTGAGAAACTTGAAGACCTTGGAGACAGATTGGTTTGATGATTCTATCCCTTTCCCAGTGCCCTCCCCCTGTCCCTGGGACTGGGTTTTACGAGCCTTTGCTAATGAGTCGATTAATATTGATGATGGAGCACTAGGCTGTCTGTCTGTCTGCTGGAGATGAGTAGTGAGTCTGACTCCAGCATCAATGGGCTCTGCTCTGCCAGCAGGGACAGGGACACTAGTTGCCCAGTCGCTAAGGAGGGTGTGTGAGGTGGCTTTGTGCTGGGATGCTGAGAGAATCTGGTGCTACACCTCTAAAAAACAGGCTTGGAAATGCTTCCAGGCTTCTCAAAGTGTCTAAAGGTTTAAGATACTGGTGGTAAATGAGAGCCCAGTGTGGGTTGTGGATGAGCATCCTGCCCCTTCGACCCAGAGGTCAAGGAACAGGGACAGGGGAGATCACAGAGTCACAGAGCATCAAGGATTGGAAGGGACCCTGAAAGATCATCCAGTCCCATCCCCCTGCCACAGCAGGGTCCCCTAGACCAAGTTGCACAGGAACATGTCCAGGGGGGTTTTAAACATCTCCAGATCATCTGGAATCTTGTGTCCAGCTCTGGACCCCTCAGTTCCAGAAGGACTTGGAGCTGCTGGAGAGAGTCTAGAGTGGAGCCACAGAGAGGATGAAGGGAGTGGAGCATCTTGCTGGTGAGGAAGCTGAGGTTCTGGAGTCTCCTTTTCTGGTTAGTAGATTGAGAGAGCTTCTCCTCCCCCTCTGCTCTGGTGAAAATGCATCTGGAATCTTGTGTCCAGTTGTGGGCCACTCAATTCCAGAATGGGACAGAGATGCTGGAGAGAGTCCAGTGCAGAACCACAAAGATGATAGAGGGAGGGGAGCATCTCCCTGATGAGGAAAGGCTGAGGGAGCTGGGGCTATTGAGCTTGGAAAAAGGAGCCTGAGGGGTGACCCCATGAATGTTGATCAATATGGAAAGGGCAGGCGTCAGGAGGATGGAGCCAGGCTCTGCTCAGGGGCACCCAGTGACAGGACAAGGGGCAGTGGGTGTGAGCTGGAACAGAGGAGGTTCCACATCACTGTGAGAAGGACCTTCTTCTCAGTGAGGGTGGCAGAGCCCTGAAGGGGGCTGTTCGGGGGGTTGTTGAGTCTCCTTCTCTGGAGGGTTTTAAAACCCTCCTGACCATGTTCCGGTGAGACTGGGTGTAGGGGATCCTGCTGTGTTGGGGGAATTGGACTGGGTGATCTTTCATGTTCTCTTCCAGTCCCTGATGCTCTGTGATCCATGTTGCACAGGCAGGTACCTGCTCTGACAGCATCATAGTGCTTGGGATCATGTGCTCAGAGCTAGGTGGCCCCAGTTCCTGGTCAGACCCATCCAATGGAAGGGGGAATCTTCTAATGTGAAAAGATGAGCACAGGAAACTCCTTTCCTTGATGCTTCTTCTGCCTTCAGCCCTTCTTCCTCAGGGTGCCTGACTTTCCTGCTGCTGCCCCAGACAGCTTCTGTGAAGATCCCACTAGACCCCAGCTGAGCTGTGGAGAACATCTCCAGCTCTTGGAGCCCGAGCAAACCACTTGCTGCAGCATTTTCCTCACAAATGGTTAATTCTTGCCCCCTCAGAGGTGCTGGTGCTTATTTTACACCCCCAAAAGCTTTCAACTCTCCCATTTAGCTCCTCGGGGGGGGGGGGGGGGCGGGGGAGGGTGGGCGNGGGGGGGGGGGGTGCAGGTGAAGGTTGCCAGTGCAGCACTTAATTTGCATCACAAAATGCGAGTAAGACCTTGTCCTCGGGCTTCTGAAGTGCTGTCAGAAGACTGAATTAAAATACAATGCCCCAAGTCCCTCTTGGTTTGTATTTAATTAAGGTCTTTCATTCATCATTTATTTCTGCATCCCATCATCTCTGGTAGCTTGTGAAGAAGGAGGAAAATCAGGTTTCCTTCTGCCAAAGATGCTGATAAGAGTGGTTTTTTTCTGAAGGCAACAGGCTCCTCTGGCATCTAGATCTCTCTCTGATTTCTTTAACTCTTTGCTTTTATTGTTCTTTCATTTTAATGACACTTTAATGTCATTTTAATTCCCCCTTTAATGCTAAAAGGGGGAACAGGTGCCCCCCTCCAGTGCACTGGAGGTGCCACCTCCTCCTAACAAACCATCCCTGGGACTGGAGGCATCACAGCACATTAGGGATGGGAAGGGACCTTGAGAGATCATCCAGTCCAATCCTCCTGCCACAGCTGGATCCACTAGATCCAGTCACACAGGGATATGTCCAGGTGGGTTTTAAACATCTCCAGAGAAGGAGACTCCACAACCCCCCTGGGCAGCCCCTGTCACCCTCACTGGGAAGAAGGTCCTTCTGAGATTGATGTGGAACCTCCTCTGTCACCCACTGCCCCTTGTCCTATCACTAGATGACACTGAGCAGAGCCTGGCTCATGGCTGCCCAGGGGGGTTGTGGAGTCTCCTTCTCTGCAGACATTTCAAACCCTCCTGGCCATGTTCCTGTGCAACTGGATCTAGGGGATCCTGCTGTGTTGGGGGGATTAGACTGGGTCATCTTTCCAGGTCCCTTCCCATCCCTGATCCTAAATGATTCTGTGATTCTATGTTCTGTGACTCTGTGCAAACACTTCATCCCTGCTTGGCTCCATCCCCTTTGCCTTCTCAAACCCCATTCTCCTCACTCCTCCTCTGCTCATCTACTGGTATCTCTAGCTCTGCCTTCCCCAGAGCAAAGGCTGCTGCTCCAAGCCCTCACTGGGGAAACCTCATTTATTGCTGTCAGCAGTGTTTTCACAACCTGCTGCCCATGTGGTGTGAGGACAGAGGCTGGAATCTGGATGCACGATCCACCCCACCCTCTGAAGAGCCGTACCCCAGCGCTGCTGCTGTTCCAGAGCTGCCCTTGGTGCATGGCCACGAGCAGACTTGCCAGAGCCCTTCCCCTCTCTCCTCCATCCCACCACTTCATTATTGAACAGAATTAAACCTGCAGTGCGTGTGTGACCCTCCTTCTGATTCGCAGGGTCACACACCCGGGGGGGCTCTGCTGGAATAAAGAGCAGCCTCTGCTTGGGGCCCATTGGTGCAGCTGCCTTCACCCAAACCTTTGCTGACAGCCCCTTATCAATTATTTGGGTCTGTGTCAGGAGGAAGAGGCTCTGTGCCGTGATGCTGGCTGTTCCTGAAGGCTGACAGTAAAATCCCCAGTCCCCTCGATGGTCCCTGCTTTGCTGCTGGTGACAGGCAGGGATGTTCTTCTCGTTTGCTGTGGGTCCAGCTTCTTGCTGAGCCCCATCCAGGGCTTGTCCTCCTCCACAGCCTCTGCAGCTGTGCCTCATTGTTAGCATCAGAAGGATGGGAGGGAGCAGAAGATGGGAGGAGAGCTCTCTCCCATGGGCACTGGGAGCAGAAGATGCTCTTCCCACTCCCTCTTTAGCCTCCTGCTGATTTCAGTTGCTCAGCTCTGGCTCCCGTTGTGTGTGAGAGAGAAGCAGCTGGGGAAGGAAGAATAGAGGGGAGGAGATGGGGAGGATCTTGGACACTTGTGCAGGAGTAACTTGAGCATTTGAAAACATGAAAGGGGGGTTGTGAGCTGTGTGGTGTGACTGACCACAGGAGGGGTGGTGAGAGCTGGAGGGAGGAAAACACGGGGTGTCTTCTGCTCCTGCTTCAACTCCTTCCCCCTCTTCTTCTAGAAATGAGAGGTGAGTGTTTTGGATCCGGCGTGTGGTAGATGCATCTTGGAATCAGTAAGGTTGGAAAAGACCTCAAAGATCATCCAGTCCAGCCATCACCCTGCCCACTAAACCCTTTCCCTAGGGACACATCTACTTGTTTTTCTAATCCCTTCAGGGATGGCGACTCCCCTGCTCCCTGGGCAGCCTGTTCCAACCCCTGACCAACAGTTGAATGGTTTAGGTTGGAAGGGACCTTAAAGATCATCTCGTTCCAACCCCCTCCTAGGGCATCCCCAAACAGAGCAGGTTGCTCAGAGCCCCAAGGTCCAACCTCTGACCTGTGATGGTTCAAGGGATGGGGCTTCTCCCACCTCTCTGGGCGACCTGAGCCAGGGTCTCACCACCCTCAGCATCAACAATTTCCTCCTCCTCCCTCATCTGAGTCTCCTTCTTTTACTGTAAAACCAAGTCCCCAACATTTTCACCTGATTCTCTAGTAGATGAATCTGGAAGTACAAGCTCCTGGTTCTGCAGCATCACCCCAAACCAAGAGGGAATTAACCAAAACTCATGGCTGCTGGGACACCCTGCTCAGCCCTGCTGGGCTATAGGTTCCAGGTCTATCTTGCTCCTCACAGACCCCTCCAGCTGCTTGTGGCAGGGGGATTGGACTAGATGGTCTTTCAAGGTCCCTTCCAACCCCTGATGTTCTGTGATTCTGTGCTGCTCCATGAGCAAACGGGCTGGGCTACTGGAAACAGGGATGATGGAGTCTCCAGAAGGAATCATTGCATGCTGGATGGATTTGTTGGCAAACAAAAGGAAGCCTGGACTCCCTCTCTAGCTCAGCAGATGGTCCTCCAGGGCTGGGATGGGAAGAGCAGAGCTTTCATCATCACTGCTCCCCTCAAGGTACCAGTTCAGAAGATCAATGAAGGGCCACTTCTCCCTAGTGCTGTCAGCTGGGCTCCTCTTCCCAGCAAGTCCTGATGCTTTATAAGAGCTTTGGTGGGCAGAAGCCTTGTGCTGTGTTTCCTGGAGCAGGTCCCTGCCCTTGGAGCCCTTAAGTGCTTAAACTGAGGCAGATGTTCACATGGATTTAGGAGCAGAAGCTGCAAAGAGCTTTGAGAACGCACGAACTTCACGTCACAACAGAGCTCAGAGGGCTTCACCTCTGCTTTGGAGAGCACAGAACTTTAGCGATGGGAAGGGACCTCCAAAGATCATCTAGTCCAGTCCCCCTGCCACAGCAGGATCCCCTAGATCCAGTCACAACCAGTGTCCTCCTGTTGCTAGGAAAACCGAAGTGAAAGTCTTTCCTCCAGAAAGAACTAGATCTAGATCCACTAGATCCAGCTGCACAGATGGGGTTCAGTCTGCAAGGAGGTGAGAAGATGCTCACCTCACCACTAATCTGCACTCTGATCCAGTCCCCTGAAAGGCACCTTTTTGCAGATGAACCTGTGGTTTTCCTCGACAGAGCTTTTTCTTCTTATCCTCTCACTGCTTTGTTCTTTCCTTTCTTGTTCTTGGAACATCCTTTGACTTTGCTGCTACTATTGATCAGAGCCAGGTCCTGAAGTGTGAGCTCCAAGAGCAGCCCAGGGGCTCAGTTTGGTCTCCAGCAGTGATGGAAATCACAGGATACTAGGGATTGGAAGAGACCTCCAATGGTCATCCTGTCCAGTCCCCCTGACACAGCAGGATCCCCTAGATCTGTCACACAGGGACATGGCCAGGAGGGTTTGAAACCTCTCCACAACCCCCCTGGGCAGCCCCTTGCAGGGCTCTGCCACCCTCACTGGGAAGAAGGTCCTTCTCACACTGATGTGGAACCTCCTCTGCTCCAGCTCACACCCACTGCCCCTTGTCCTGTCACTGGGTGCCCCTGAGCAGAGCCTGGCTCCATCCTCCTGACACCCACCCTTCACATATTGATCAACGTTCATGGGGTCACCCCTCAGTCTCCCTTTTTCCCCATAGAAACCCAGCTCCCTCATCCTGTCCTCATCAGGGAGATGCTCCCCTCCTTTCACCTTCTCTGTGGCTCTGTGCTGGGCTCTCTCCAGCAGCTCTGAGTCCCTCTGGAACTTAGTGTCCCAGAACTGAACACAAGATTCCAGCTGTGACCTCAGCAAGGCAGAGTAAATGGGGAAGAGAACCTCTCTTGATCTCCTAACCACCCCCTTGTGATGCACCCTAGGATGCCACTGGCCTTCTTGGCCACCAGGGTCCATTGCTGGCCCCTGGCCATCCTGCTGGCCACCAGGACCTCCAGGTCCCTTTCTACTGTGTTTTGCTTCATGGGGGTGGAGAAACTGGTCACTGGGAGCTTTCCATTGGTGCAGTCTCACCTGGCTGCTTCTCTTGCCTGTGGGATCACCCACAGGGGTTGGCTCATCCTAGACAAAGCCACGAGCCCTGTCATACTACATCTCAGGGATGATGAAGGAGGTGCTGTGTGGAAGGGACCATCCCTCGAGGGAAGCTGAGCCCACTGCACTCAGGGTGAGACTGGATCTAGGGGATCCTGCTGGATTGGACTGGATGCTCTTTCGAGGTCCCTTCCCACCCTGAACGGTCCGTGAGCCCCGCGTGGGTGAGGTCAGAGAGGCCGGCGCTGCCCGTGCAGGACCAGAGCAGGGATATAGCTGCATTTTAATTGCACAGAGGCTCTGATTGATTTCTTTGGGGCTCTTTTTCTTGCAGCTCATTACCCAGCAAGTCATTTTAATTAACACCACCTAATATGGGTTGGGATGTATTTTGCGAGTGTCAGCAACTCTCTTCTTTCCCCGTCTCCTGTTTCCCCGCAGCCCAGACGTGGGAAGTGAAGAGAGGACAGCGCTAAGTGACTCCAGCTGATTTAGCAAGTCATTAGCAACGAGCTTTATGAAGCCATAAATGTCCTTTCCCAGGCCTTTATGGGGTTCTTGGGGAAAATCTGTTTGCCACGTTGGGCTCCGCATCGAGCGGACGCGGGGCCGCGGTGTCTCATCTTTGCGGGGCTGCTTGCAGGATCGTTTGGGGTGGGAGAGGACTTCGTGCTCATCGAGTCCAACAGTTGACCCAGCACTGCCAGGTCACCACTGCACCGTGTCCCTCACAGCTCTGCATCTCAGCATCTCCAGGGATGCTGACCCAGGGCAGCCTGTTCCAATGTCTGGCAACCCAAGTGGTTGGCGCTGGAAGAGGCTGCCAAAGAACACTTGAGGCCGTGTCTAGGGGTTAGGGTGGTGATGGGATGAAGGCTGGACTTCATGGTCCTGGAGGTCCTTTCCAGCCAGGATGATTCTATGATTTTAGTACAAAACTCTTCCTAATATCCAGCCTGAACCTCCCCTGGCTCAACCTGCAGCAGTTTCCTCTTGAAAGCAGTAGAAAGGCAGATCTGGCCTCAACAGCCATGATCTGTGGTCCCTATGTTCTGCTCAGCAACTTGGATCCAGCACAGGGAGGCACCATGGACCTCTGAGGTGAGAAGTGATCACACCAGTATCACACAGTAATGATGAGCTTGGAAAAGACCTTAGAGGTCATCCAGTCCAACCAAAATCCAAATAACCCCAGTAAACCTAACATCTAACATCTAGATCATGAAGGATGCCAAGGAAGGAGGTTCCACATCAATGTGACAAGGACCTTCTTCCCAGTGAGGGTGACAGAGCCCTGGAAGGGGCTGCCCAGGGAGGTTGTGGAGTCTCCTTCTCTGGAGAGGTTTCAAACCCACCTGGATGTGTTCCTGTGTGACTGGATCTAGTGGATCCAGCTGTGTCAGAGGGACTGGACTGGATGATCTTTCATGTTCCCCTCCACTCCTTGACGTTCTGCGACTCAGCGGTGCTGCCTCTCACCACCCCTGGGTGCAAACTTCTCTGTGATGTTTAATGTTTACCCAGCAGACAAGACTTGGCCATCAAGTACAAGGCTGGGTTATGTTTCCTCCTGGGTTATGTTTGTACAACTCCAGTGGCTTCAGCTCCAGCTTCATTAGGAACAGATGATGACACAGGAGGATCTGTGGCTGCTGTTTGCAGGCGGCTCCGTCCCGAGGCCGCAGAGCTCGTGCGACATCATCATTTTTTATTCATCGTGTGTAAATGTTCTTTCTGTGGGAACTGCTGTGTAAATGCACCCTGGTGCCTCGCAGGGTTAAACTGGGCTGTCGGGGTGTTTGTCCAGGGAGCTTCGAGCACCAGGTCATCACAGAACATTAGGGACTGGGAGGGACCTCGAAAGGTCACCCGGCCCAACCCTCTGGCAGAGCAGGATCACTTGTTCTTAACCCTAAAGAGTAGGTTTGGACCCCTAAAGAGTAGGTTTGCTGATGGACTACTCACCCTGCTCTGTCATACATCCCTCTGGGTGCTTCTTGCCCCATTCTGCAGACTCAGGGAGGTGCTTCAGCTTAGGCAGATTCCAGATGTGCTTCAAGCAGATGTTTCTGAGGGCTCCAGAGTCTTTCACCAGCTGGCTCCCATTGTTTGAGACTTTGTCAATTGATGACTAAGTGTTTCCTGACCATATTTCAGCTTGGAAGGAGACAAGTGACCATGTCAGTGATCAGGATGACATCCCAGGAATGGGTCTGACTGACCTCCTGGGGTGCTGCAGTCTGAAGGGGGAATGGCCAGGGGCTACAGCTGTGTTTATTTCCCTGAATCACAGGATGTGAGGGGCTGGAAGGGACCTCTAGAGAGGATCCAGTGTGGTCCCCCTGCCAGAGCAGGATCCCCTATATCAGGTCACACAGGACCATCCAGGTGGGTTTGAGCATCTCCAGAGCTCGAGACTCCACAGCCTCTCTGAGCAGCCTGATTCAGGGCTCTGTCACCCTCACAGAGTTTTTCCTGATGTAAACATCAGACAAGGATGGAACCTCCTCTGCTCCAGGTTGTCCCCACTGCCCCTTGTTTTATCACTGGACACCCCAGAGCAGAGCCTGGCTCCATCATCCTGACACCCACCCTTTCTATATTTATCAGCATTAACAGGGTCACCTCTCAGTTTCCCCTTCTCCAGCTCCTGCATCTCAGAGACTTCATCCTCCTCTAAGAGCATCCTCCCTTGAGCTGGTCTCTTACCCTCCAAACCCATCCAAGCTGGGTGCTCGGTCCCCTTGCCAGACCCAGGCACCACCTGCTTTCACCTCTCTCCTCGGTAGCAACCTCAGCCACCCCCCAGCTGGAGATGGACTTGACCTCCCCTGAGTTGATGATCTTCAAGGTCTTTCCCAACCTAAACGATTCCATGACCTACATAGAGGAGCCTCAGCTCTAATCTCCATTCCTCCTGCGCCCGTGTGTGTTCACACCCCCGCTCTCCTTCCCGGTGCAACCGCAGAGCCCCGGTGCCCCTCCAGGATGTGCGATCGGAGCTCGAGCTTCTTCAGCACCTCTTGTTTACCCAGCGGGTGTGCTCCTCACAGGATGAGAGGAGGAGGGAAAGAACTCTGTGTGGAGCATACAAAGAGCGACTGAGAGACCGGCTCCTCTTGAGGAGAGAGGTGCTAATTTCCTTTGAGGAAAAACACTCCATGAGAGATATAAATGGATCTTCCCTCCGCTTGACTCCATCGCAATTAGCTCCGCGTGGCCAGCAGTGGGCTGATCAGTTCACGCTCAAGTTTCCACTCAGCTTGAGTCCATCACCCATCTGAGCACTGGAGCCCAGCACAGAAGGCTTTCCTTGCTGGCCTTTGTAGTGCAAAGTGGGTTCCTCTGCAATGAACCCCACAAGTTCCTGCAGCCCAACTCTCTGCAGACCTTGTTTTTATGGTGGGTGATGCAGAGTCACTCAGGTTGGAAAAGACCCCTGAGGTCATCCAGTCCAACCATCAGCCCTACTCTGCAAGTTCACCCCTAAACCAGATCGTCCAACACCACATCTAAGCTACTTTCAAACACATCCAGGGATGTTTTCATCATTCAGGTTGGAGAAGACCTCTGAGATCATCAAGCCCAACCATCAACCCTACTCTACCAAGGTCACCCCTAAACCAGATCCCCCAACACTACATCTGAGCAGCTTTTAAACTCATCCAGGGATGGGGACTCAACCACCACCCTGGGAAGCCCATCCCAGTGCCTGATCACTCTCTCTGGGAAGAATTTCTTCCTGATGGACAGTCTAACCCTCCTCTGTTGAAGCTGGACAGAAGCCCTTCCCTCTGCTTCTGTCACTACTGACCTGTGAGAAGAGCCCAGCACCAACATCTCCGCATGGTCCTTTCAGGTAGTTGTAGAGAGCGATGAGGTCTCCCCTCAGTCTCCTCTTCCTCCAACTCAACAGCCCCAACCCTCTCCACCTCTCCTCATCAGATGGATTCTCCAGCCCCTTCCCCAGCTTTGTGGTGCCGGCATCAGGCTGCTCCAGAGCTCTGCTGGAGGACACTGGGGAGAGGTCTGTGAGGACTGACAAGAAATGGGAAAACCAGAGGAACTTTCTCCCGGCATCAGCACTTTGAGAGCTGCGGGTGAGACGTGCAAATGAGATTGATTTGTCCTTCTGAGGGGAGCTGGATGCCTTTAATTTATTCTTAACCATTTCTGCAGCGCTCACACGCGCTGGTGTCCGCGAGGCATCCCTTCGCCCTCCAGCTCCAGGAAGGTCAGCTCATGAAGATCTTCAGAGCAGCCCCGCTGCTCCCTCCCTCAGCCACAAGACTCCTGCATGGAGCAGTCAGCCTGGCAACCCTGGGTCTGGCAGCTCAGGGTAGGGGGGAGAGCTTTGCCATGCTGCTTCCCTGGCTTTGTAGCTTCTGTTTCTCCCTCCCAGTCCAGGCTGGGAAGGAACATAGGTTGTGGTAAAACAGGTTCTGCATCATTCTGATGCAGGGTTGGATGTTTTGGATCACAGAACATTAGGGATGGGGAGGGACTTCAGAAGATCAGCCAGTCTTATCTTCCCACCAGAGCAGGATCCTCTACATCCAGTTGCACAGGAATATGCCCAAGTGGGTTTGAAATGTCTCCAGAGAAGGAGACTCCACAACCCCCCTGGGCAGCCCCTGCCAGGGCTCTGCCACCCTCACTGGGGAGAAGGTCCTTCTCACACTGATGTGGAACCTCCTCTGTACCAGCTCACACCCACTGCCCCTTGTCCTGTCACTGGGTGCCCTGAGCAGAGCCTGGCTCCATCCTCCTCACACCCACCTTTCCCATATTGATCAACATCCATGGGGTCACCCCTCAGTCTCCTTTCTCCAAGCTCCAGAGCCCCAGCTCCCTCAGCCTTTCCTCAGCAGGGAGATGCTCCCCTCCCTCCATCATCTCTGTGGCTCTGCACTGGACTCTCTCCAGCATCTCTGTGACCTTCTGGAACTGAGGGGCCCACTGAGACGTGGAGTAGGAACCAGTGTGGCCCCAAACGTTTGCAATCTGGAAACAGCTTGGTGCTGGTGCAGAAGAGACCCCGAGAGGACTAACAGCTGGGTGAGAGCAGGGAGCAGCTCAGACCTGCAGGGGAGAGGTGGGATTAAACCTCCTGCCACTGCAGAGACCCTCTGCAGCCTTGTCAGAGGCAAGTGTGAGTCAGGTGTGAGGAGTAAATGTAATGACTATTAATGACTGAGTCATTAGCAAGGGGGCTACGGAAGGTTTTAGGTCCCTCTCTGCTTCTGGGTTAGTGACAGAGGGTCGGTCCTTTCCCTTAGAGGCTGCAGTTGCTGCTGGAAGAGCTTTGCTGCTTCCTAGTTGTTGAGATGTGGCTGCTGCTTCTTCTTGGAGGTCTCAGCATTTAGGCTTCACCTTCCAGTGTGCCTCCACTGCCTTGTGTTGTAGGGATCAAGGAGGGGTAGGTAGCCAAGGCTGGATGGGTGTCCCAGTGGACAGTGTTGGAGATTGTAGTGGGGAGCACAGCCAGGGTAGGGGTGAGGGGTGACCTCCAGCTGCTCTCCTCCCTGTGCTGTCCATGGGGTGAGTAACCCAAGCACAGCCCTGTTTCTGCCTATACAGCCCTCAATTCTCAAGGCTTTTACTTCCCTGCAGCTCGGATCCAGCAGAGAGCAGCCACAATTTCAAGTGTCCCTGTGAGAGCTGGTGGCCACCAGGAGCTCAGTGACTTGTTGATGAGATAAGGTTGATTTATTTATTTATATCCCCCCTCTCTTTTGGAAAGAACAGGTTTCCCTTGTGCAGAAAACACAGCCTTGACTCCCTCTGCAAGACTTCCTCCTGGTTCCTCCATCTGCTCCTGCTCAGATCGCTGGGGCTGGCAGAGCTGCCTCCTGTGCCTCGGCCAAGCGCCGAGAGGGGAAGATGCCCTGGAGTTCCCTGTCAAAAGAAGGTACCTGCTGTCTTTGGGGAGCTTTCAGGGCACAGCCTTGGGTGGTGTCAGACCTCAGAGAGTGGTTCTGGGGTTGGGATGAGGATCCTGGGTGAGGATCCTCTCGGCCTGCTTCGAGCTCCTTGGCAGGAGCTGAGCTGCTGTCTTCTCTGGGGTGGCCAAGCTGCTCAAACGAGAGGAGTCCTCAGGGGTCTGTAGGCACCGGGTCAGGACAGTTCCCAGTAGGAACTGATGTCCACGACTGGTGCACGGGAGACGCCGATCGCTGGAAGGGGATGACCAGGTGGGTTGTGGAGTCTCCTTCTCTGGAGATGTTTCAAACCCACCTGGACTGTTCCTGTGTGACTGGATCTAGGGGATCCTGCTGTAGCAGGGGGATTGGACTGGCTGATCTTTCAAGGTCCCTTCCAACCCCTAATGTTCTGTGATTCCGTGATCTCCTGCTCCACACAAGCAGCTGGCAGTCACCACCACCTCAGAAGCACTTGTAGGCATCCATGAGCCTCACCTGGGCAGCTCTTGGCCAAAGCCATTTGGTGCAGATGCTGGAGATGCCACAGACAGTCCTCCTGCCCTGCACTGCCCCTCTGGATGCTGCTGTGAGCCTTACAGCAGGACAAAAGTACATGGCAAAGACACAGGAGCCTTAGGAGCAGTGTTCTTCACCCTGTTAGACATCTATTCACCTCCTGCATCTCCTCCAAGCTGCCCAGCTGCTCTCTCTACACGAGAAGATGCATTTGCCAGCCCCGACGTCGTTAGGGTCGAGTAGAGCTGATGCTTTCCCAACTAGATGGCAGAGCCGTGTTGCTTCTTTCCAAGGCTATTTTTGGATTCTCTTTGAGAGCTGGAGAGTGTCTCTGGATAAATAGTTGTTGCCCTGCAGTGTGACACAAGTGGTCCACTGGACCTGGGTGCTTGGTGTCCCCGGCTCTCCGGAGGCACCTGCTCTCCTGCTCCTGTTAAAAATAACACTCTCAGATCTGGCGTTTTCTTCTCGCCCACCTCTGAACTCCCTGGATCATCTGGGCCTGCATTAAGCAAGACCAAGAGCCACCTATCTTGTGATCTCGTTGGGTTTGGCAACCAGAGCACGTGGCCACCAGCCCTGCTCGTGGAAGGCTTCCCGCTGAGCCCTGACCTGCTTTGATCTGTATTGATTGCTGGTTCCCATCCACAGCGGCAGCCAGAGAGCTTTGCCCAGTGCTCAGGTCAAAGACAACATTGGCACAAGTCCCTCCATGTGTCAGATGGCTACAGGACTTCCTGCTCTGGCAAGGGGATTGGACTGATCTTTCCAGGTCCCTTCCAGTCCCTAAAGTTCTGTGATTCTTGTGCCCTTCATAGGGTCATTGAATCAACCAGGTTGGAAAAGACCTTCAAGGTCATCAAGTCCAACCATCCACCCTACAGCCCCCAACCACTAACCCATCTCTCAAACACCCTGGCTGCCTGGTTGTTGAACCCCTCCAGGGATGGTGCCTCCATCTCATCCCTGGGCAGCCTGTTCCAAGGGATCCCTGCTCTTGCTGAGAAGATCAGATCCAATCTGACCCCCCAGCACAACCTGACCCCATTTCCTCTGGTCCTATTGCTAGACCCTATGGAGAAGAGGCCAACTCCTGCCTCACTCCAACCTCCCTTCAGGTAGTTGTAGAGGGCAGTGAGGTCTCCCCTCAGCCTCCTCTTCTCCAGGCTGCAGAGCCCCAGCTCTCTCAGGCTCTCCCCATCAACCCTTCGCAGCGCTGATGGATTAACTCATCGTGTGAGTCAATACCCGGCGCCTTGCCGTGCCTGCAGATGACTGCAACCATGGTTATAGGTTTGAGGGGCTGGGCTTTTTGGGGGAGGCTGTAATGTTGGCCCTGTGGCTCTGCCAGAGAAGGCTCTGGGTCTTTGCAAGATGGAAAGTGGGATCCTTGAGGAAGGACCTCCAAAGATCATCTAGTCCATCCTCCCTGCGGTGAGCAGGGATGTCTTGAGCTAGAGCAGGTTGCTCAGAGCCTCATCCAGCCTGACCTCTAATTATTGGGCTTTTATAGAGGTTGTGACTGAAGAATCCCAGACTGGAAGGGACCTCAGAGGTCATCTTCTCCAACCCCCTGCCATGGGCAACGATGCCTCTCACCCAGACTTGGTTGCTCAGAGCCTCATCCAACCTGGTCTTGAACATCTCCAGGGAGGAGGCAGCAGCAGCCTCTCTGGGCCATCGATTCCAGAGCCTCTCCACCCTTGCACTGAAGAACTTCAGGAAGTTCTAGTCTGAACAAGGATGTGCAGCAGCAGGTTTGTGCTTCAGCCTATCCTGTGGTTTTAATTGCCTTTATAAAAAACAAGACCTTGAGCCATCAATGTGCTCTTGTGGCCAAGAGGGCCAACAGCATCCTGGGGTGGATCAGAATGGGAGTGGTTCTTCTCCCCATCTACTCTGCACTAGTGAGACCACATCTGGAGTATTGTGTCCAGTTCTGGGCCCCTCAGTTCAAGAAGGACACAGAACTGCTGGACAAAGTCCAGTGTAGAGCAATGAGGATGATGAAGGAAGTGGAGCACCCCTCTTATCACAGAATCATTAGGGGTTGGAAGGGACCTTGAAAGATCATCCAGTCCAATCCCCCTGCCACAGCAGGATCACCTGGACTTATGATTCTATAAGAAGATACCTGAGGGAAGACTTCTACAGTTGGCCATGGGCTGCAGTGAAGATTCACCCCCGACTGACCCACAGGGGTCTATGTGGACGTCTCCCTCGNTTCCAGAGCCTCTCCACCCTTGCACTGAAGAACTTCAGGAAGTTCTAGTCTGAACAAGGATGTGCAGCAGCAGGTTTGTGCTTCAGCCTATCCTGTGGTTTTAATTGCCTTTATAAAAAACAAGACCATGAGCCATCAATGTGCTCTTGTGGCCAAGAGGGCCAACAGCATCCTGGGGTGGATCAGAATGGGAGTGGTTCTTCTCCCCATCTACTCTGCACTAGTGAGACCACATCTGGAGTATTGTGTCCAGTTCTGGGCCCCTCAGTTCAAGAAGGACACAGAACTGCTGGACAAAGTCCAGTGTAGAGCAATGAGGATGATGAAGGAAGTGGAGCACCCCTCTTATCACAGAATCATTAGGGGTTGGAAGGGACCTTGAAAGATCATCCAGTCCAATCCCCCTGCCACAGCAGGATCACCTAGACTTATGATTCTATAAGAAGATACCTGAGGGAAGATTTCTACAGTTGGCCATGGGCTGCAGTGAAGATTCACCCCCGACTGACCCACAGGGGTCTATGTGGACGTCTCCCTCGTGACCCATCAGGGTCTATGTGGACCTCCCCTGACTGACCCACCAGGGTCTATGTGGATGTTCCCTGTTGGCTGGACCTGGTTGAAACCATCAGCAAACAACACAGAGACCTTCAGGACCCATTTTGCAGCAGAGGGTGAAGCCAACTGCTCATGAAGCTTGTAGGAGCTGTGAAGACTCTGCCACCGGTTGATTTAGCACCGAAACAGCGATGCTGAGCTGGGTCGATAAAGAAGCCGGAGTCCAAAAGAGAATTAAATAATTATTCTCACTTCCTCTGACTTGAGGAGGATCCTATTAGAGAAAAGAGCCTGGATTACTGGCTGGCTGACATTTCCCCCGGAGCCTGTCTCCAGATTGGATTTAGTTCTTTTATCTCCTAATCCCCAGAGCTTTTTAATGTAGAGAGTGATGGCATCCAAAGGCAAATTTAATTTTGACAAGTAATCTGACTTCCCTGCCTTTCCTGGAGCCGGGTTTTAATCCTGTTTGCTGTCTGGAGCTGCATTATGGGGATGTATTTAAAATCCTTTACTGCTCGGAAGTCTTTCGAAGAGGGAGAATAATAAGGGCAGCAGCAAGGCTCGGAGCAGGGAGTAGTTTCTTATCAAACATTTCAGAGCAGTTTATTTCTGCTGGGTTTGTTAACCCCTGCGTTACACTCTGGCTTCACAGGACTGCAGAACACTAGGGGTGGGAAGGGAGGGATCAGCCAGTCCAGTCCCCCCACCCTAGATCCAGTCGTCAGGTGGGTTTGAAATGTCTCCAGTGAAGGAGACTCCACAACCCCCCTGGGCAGCCCCTTCCAGGGCTCTGTCACCCTCACTGGGAAGAAGGTCCTTCTCACATTGAGGTGGAACCTCCTCTGTTCCAGCTCACACCTGCTGCCCCTTGTCCTATCACTGGGTGCCCCTGAGCAGAGCCTGGATCCATCCTCCTGACACCCACCTTTTCCATATTAATCAACATTGATGGGCTCCTTCTCTTCTTTTCTTCTGCATCACTACAAGTGTTAGAATCTCTCAAGAAGTGGGAAATTCCCACCTGGACATGTTCCAGTGGGACTTGGTCTAGGTGGTCCTGCTCTGGCAGAGGGATTGGACTAGATGACCTTCCAAGATACCTTCCAGTCCCTAACGTCCTGGGATTCAAGTCTTCCCCAGCTCTTCTATTTGGGTCTGGACTGTGTGTGCTGGGGAGCTGCCATCTCCTTCTGGACGGTGTCCCTCTGCCACCAGAGCGGAGGATGCAGCCTACGACACCTTGGGCCATCAGGGATCAACCATTGACAGATATAAACCAACCCCTAAAACCAAATCACAGGGAACGGGCAGGGTAATGGAGCTTCAAAGCCCCTAATCTCAGCAGAGCAAATAGAAATTGCTGTTGTTATTGCGTTTCTCCAACTCCAGGTCCCAGAGAACCACTTCTAGCCCAGGACCAATTGATCAGGTCGTTGGCTATTTCCGACACGGCTTCATCTCACCCTGTTGCTGTTGCCCTGATTCACAGCAGCTCCCAGTTTACTGTTTCCATACGAATATCAATTGCAAATAGGATCTTCTCCTCCTGAGAAAAATCTGTATTTATTGAGTGGGGACTGTTCTCGCAAAAAGCCATCAAATGCAGAATGTCCCTGTCACTCTGCAGTAACTCAGCTGATGGGTCATTATTCCAGCACGTAAACACCTGCCTCCTGCCGAAGCAGAATGTGCAGCTCGAGGCATCGATGGCATCTCCCTGCTAAATGAATAAATGGAAGAGATAATCATCTCGTCCCAGCTCGGTTAAAGGGAAAAGATGAACCCAACGCCTCGGCAGAAGGAGGGCTTCCGGATAAATCTGTCTGCTTGCAAATGTCAGCCTCAAAATGGGAAACAAAACCCCTCAAAGCTCAGTTCCAGGAGGACACGGAGCTGCTGGAGAGAGCATCCCACAAGGATGGTGAAGGGAGGGGAGCATCTCCCTGCTGAGGGAGCTGGGGCTCTTGAAGGAGACTGAGGGGTGACCCCATGGATGTTGATCAATATGGGAAGGGCGGGTGTCAGGAGGATGGAGCCAGGCTCTGCTCAGGGGCACCCAGTGAGAGGACAAGGGGCAATGATGATATTTTGATGTCCTTTCCAATCCCTAATGATTCTATGATCTTCCAAGGTCCCTTCCAACCCCTAATGATTCTATGATCTTTCAATGTCCCTTCCAATCCCTAATCATTCTATAATCTTTTGAGGTCCCTTCCCATCCCTAATGTCCTGTGATTCAGTGAATATGAAGACTCTGTGCCCAGCCCTGGAGCAGGGAGCCAGCTGAGCCTGATAATGAAGCAGCCAGCTCCCCCAGCCCACCCTGCTAACCGAGGACCAGCTCTGCTCTGAGAGCCGGGCAAATCGAATCTGCTGGGGCTGCTGCCGCGGCCGATGTTTCCTCGCAGCCGCCCGGTGCAGGAGGCTCTGACCGTTTGTGTTAATAACGACGACGAGCCCTGGAGAAGATGTCTCTTCAGGAAATCACTGTCAGCTCAGCCCAAGCACCCTGTAAGCTTCATTTCCTTCACGAGGCAGATTACTTGGGCATGAAACATCGTCGCTCTTTACCCTGCAGATGACTGATTCCAGACCTGACCTAACACGAGCCTCTGTGAGTAAACACGTCTCCTCCATCGCCCCGGCGAACGATCTCAGCGCCGCGATGCTGAGGATGAGCAGGGGAGGGGAGGTGTTGCCCTGGTGCTGCTGGATGAGCCTCGTGTGGTTTTTCTTCTTGTGTCTGGGCAGGGGTTTTGGAACGGGATGGTGAAGGGTCCATCCATCATCCCGGCATCACGTGCGGAGCGCCGGTGTGATTCACTGCCGGTCCCTTCTGCCACCCATCAGCCCAGCCCACAGCTGTGAGACACCTTCTTCCACAGCCAGATCCGGATCCAGCCTGGCTCCCAGTTTGGCGTGCCGGTAGGTGGGGTTCGACGTGTGGGTGCTGGGTCAGAGCTGTGAAAACAAGGCGAAGCCAGTCCTTTCTTTCTGTTGACAGCATCTAACATGTGGACTAGTTCGAGCTAATTTTGGAGAGAAGCCACCTGGTTTTTGCAGTCACTCAGCATCGTTGTGGAGTAGCTTGTTATTATCTAGTTTCCTTTTGGTATCTCACTTCATGTCAAAACACAGAGCTCCTGAGCACCAGTGCCAGTAGTAACCAGGTTCTGCAGGCAGGAGCATCACGATGGGCTTAGTCAGGGTGACTTAGGGCAAGTGATGCCTCCAGTGACAGCTCTGCCTCACACCATCCTGCTCTGTGCTTTCAGAAAAGAGGTGTGGAGAGGGCTGAAGCTGTATCATGGTTGGAGAGCAGCTCCATGGACCTTGGAGTCCTTGTGGGACCTTGGAGTCCTAGTGGACGGTCAGTTCTTTCCCGGGCAGCAATGTGCCCTCGTGGCCAAGAGGGCTGCATCCTGGGCTGCATCAGGAATAGGGTGTCCAGCAGGGTTAGGGAGGTCCTTCTCCCCATCTGCTCTGCCCTGCTGAGACCTCACCTGGAGTTCTGTGTCCAGGTCTGGGCTCCCCACTTCAGGAGGGTCAGGGATCTACTGGAGAGAGTCCAAAGGTGGGCTGTGAGGATAATGAAGGGACTTGAAAGTCTCTGCTATGAGGAAAGGTTTGAGAGAAATGGAGCTGTTTAGTCTGGAGAGGAGAAGGCTGAGAGGGATCTGATTAAGGTCTGTAAATATCTGAGGGGTGGGGGTCAAGAGGAAGGTGCCAGGGTCCTGTTGGTGGTGCCCAGTAACAGGACAAGGAATAATGGGGATAAGCTGGAACATGGAAAGTTTCACCTCAACATGAGGAGAAACTTCTTTCCTATGAGGGGGACAGAGCCCTGGAAGGAGCTGCCCAGAGAGTTTGTGGAGTCTCCTGCTCTGGAGATGTTCAAACACCACCTGGATGTTCCTGTGTGACTGGATCTAGAGGGTCCTGCTGTGGCAGCTGGGTTGTTCTGGGTGATCTCTAGAGGTCCCTTCCAACCCCTCACATTCCCTCCTGGACATGTTCCTGTACAACTGGATCTAGGGGATCCTGCTATGGCAGGGGGGTTGGACTGGATGATCTTTCAAGGTCCCTTCCAATCCCTAATGTTCTGTGATTTCAAATAAAGACTTCTCCTGGACAGGTGGGTAAGTGCCAGCTTTGTGGAGAGGAAACAGTGGGAGCCATGTGTCCTCGATAAATTGGATAGGAAATAGTTCTCACAGGGGTGAAAAACAGACTATGACCCCCCCCCCAAGTCACCCCCATACAGTAACTGGGTGCATGTGGGTCAGCAGGAGGGGATTGTCTGAGGATGGACAGGTCTGCTGTGGTTCCTGTATCTTACAGCCCCCTGGTTGGCAGATCCTGACTCTGCTGGGGTGCAGCTGGTGCCCCAGTGCCTGGGATGGGGATGGTTTTACCCAGCCAAGAAGAGATGGCATGGCAAACCCAGCTGGGCTTGTCTGTGCTCAGGGCTGTGAAATGGAGAGGACACTGGCTCTTGGGACATATGGAGAGGGAAGGGAGACAGCCAGGGATGAAACGAGCAGCTCCAGCCAAGCAATATGTCCAGTTACCCAGTCGCCTCCTCTCTTCTCCTCTTAATGTTGAAGTGATAAAAACACATTGTGAGGAAGCAAGAAACCCCTCTCAGGGCTGAGCTTTCCTCACGTGCCGCCTGAAGGGTGACTGCCCAACCCAGAAGCATCACCGTGTGCTGCCAGTGACAGACGGCCGAGGCTGCGCCCTGCATCCCAGCACTGCAGGAGAGCTTAAAGGAGAAGATGACAAGCAGCCTGTCTCTCTCTCCACACCCACCCCCCCCCACCTCTCCCTTTATCCTTTTAAATCTTTTATAATAACTAAAAATATCCTCATTCCCTGTAGCCTTCTGCATCTGCCCCTAAAGATGCTCTGGAGCTGGGCTTCACAGATTCCCACCGAATCCCTCGGGAGCAGCAGGAGCTTCTGAAGAGGCACCGTTTGGATGGGAAACTGATGTCCTCCAGGCTGGCACGCTGCGACACTGACACAGATTTCCTTGTGGCTGCAAAGCTCCCGCTCTAAAAGGGTATCAAATCCCTTCTGCTCTCCCCGCTCCGTTATCTAGCAACTGGCTGTGATTTACACGGTTCATTAGTGCGATGGTAGCGCTGACACACGCACACGCGCTCCCAAACAAGCCAGGAGGCTTCTGTTTGACCTGGACCTTCTGTTCGCTGCAGATGCCCCCGAGGATCCGGAGAACAGTGATTTGAAGTGATGGCGCTGGATGGGGACGTTAGGCAGCGCAAGTACAGTGGGATGCAAGCGTTTAGCATTTGAAAGCGGTGGCTATCGGAGGGCCCCGGGGCCAGCACAAACAACAGCTTAGCTCCCTTCCTGGGCTCGTTCTTCTCCCCGAGGATGGAGAAGGGAAGCAGGACCAGTTTCAAACTGGAGATGTTTCATCCTTGGTTTGGCTGGGATTGCTCTGAAGTGGCTCTTTGGGTCATGGAATCACAGAACATTAGGGATCGGAAGGGACCTGGAAAGATCAGCCAGTCCAGTCCCCCTGGCACAGCAGGGTCACCTAGATCCAGTCACACAGGAATGTGCCCAGGAGGGTTTTAAACGTCTCCAGAGAAGGAGACTCCTCCAGGGCAGCCCCTGCCAGGGCTCTGACACCCTCACCATGAAGAAGGTCCTCACATTGATGTGGAACCTCCTCTGCTCCAGCTCACACCCACTGCCCCTCATCCTATCACTGGGTGCCCCTGAGCAGAGCCTGGCTCCGTCCTCCTGACACCCACCTTTCATTGGGGTGAAGCATCATTGAGGTCACCCCTCAGTCCCAGGCAGGGTGGCAGCAGATTTCTGCGGTGGCCCTGTGCTGCTCAAGCCTCCTCGTGCTCCCCACCAGCGAGCAGAGTAGGACCAGGGATGAGCTATAAACTGTGATTAGTTGTCCCCCTTGGGCTGGATTTTTATTTGCTCTGTTTTTTCCGTTGTGGTGGACTGAGGGGAAGGAGAGGGTTTTAAATGATGATTGCACAATAAATGGCAGCATCTCTGCTAATGTGCCAAGTGCCTACAAACAGCTGCTAGCCAACCACCCGTAAAGGTTTGCTTTGATGAGGTCTATAACCTTCCCCATCCCTACAAATGGCTTAACCCCATCAGTTCCCTGCCCTTTCCCAGGCAGCTGCTAGAATCCCAGGGACCGGAGCATCAACAGCTCCAATAGGCAGCAGGAGGAGATGGAGGGCTCCTCGGGGATCAGTATGATCCCCTGAGCTCTCTTCCTCAGGCTCAGAGATGGGGGATATAGTGAAAGGAATTAACTGGAACCAGACATAAGATTGCTGAACACCCCAGGGAACCAAGTAATGAGCCTGTTCCCAAGTCCTCATGTGCCCAAGATTCCCCTGAGCATCCCCTTGGATGGCTCTGAGAAATCGTTTTCCTCTGCAAAGAGGCTCCCAAAAGCAACAGAGTGACACAAACAGGTCTGGTGCCACCTATTCAGACGCTGTCTCTGCCTTTCCCACCTGAGATGAGAGCTGGACCCCATCGATTTGAACCTGCACAAGCCAGCACGTGGTTTGGTACCTCCTGCATCCACAAGAGAACCCTTCCCACACCCTCCTGCAGTCTGCACAGCTCTTCCCAGCTGGACACCTCCCAGCTATTTACATACAAAGATCATTATTTAGTTTTCTCTTTCTGGCTCCCCAGGCTACAGGAAATGTCTCTGGCTGATTTGGCAGGCGGGAGGGTTTCCTGGGGAAACAAGGCAAAAGCAGCCTCTGTGCCAGCTCCACCTCCAGCAACCCTGGCACCTCCCGAATTTGAGAGGAGGAGGAGGAGGACAGAGAATTTAAGGACATTTGCAAAAAACAACTGGGCTTGGACTGAGAAAGCCCCACATTGAAAAAAGAAAGACCCAGGTCAGGAAAGAAAGAACCACGTGAAATGCTCTGGGTTGGTTCCCTTCCTCAGACCCTCTGCCTGGCTATCTGTGAAGGGACCCACCTTGGTGTCCTGGGATGGTGAATGGTTCCTCTTATCCAGTGTGTCTGCAAGGAGCCAAGATGGAAAGAGTGAAGACAGCTGTCCTGGCTCCCCTTGCAGCCGACCTTGCAGTCCTGGGAGGGCACTGACGGGAAGAGAAAGGTGGGTCCTGGTGGGTCTCCATGGGGAGCAAGATTGGGAAGCTCAAGGATCACAGAACCATTCAGGTTGGAGAAGCTCATCAAGTCCAACCATCAACCCCACTCTACAAGGTCACCCCTAAACCAGATCCCCCAACACCACATCTAAGCGACTTTTAAACTGATCCAGGGATGGGAACTCCACCACCACCCTGGGCAGCCCGTTCCAGTGCCAGCTGGATGATCCATGAAGGGAAGCACTGAAGGGCTAGAGCAAAGTGAAGCCTCTGAAGCACCTCCACAAAACACCCCCAGCAGACCTATTAATTGCAGTATTGGATCGTCCACCTCCTCCAGCAGGTTCCAGCAGCAGGCGTGTGGCCAGCTTGGCCGTGGGTTTGTTTAGCTTCCAGCTCATCTGGCAGCAGGATCGACTCCAGCTAACAGATCTGGGCATGACACATGGATGATGTCCGCTTCCCGGGGATGATTTGTGACATACACCTGGTGGATGCTCGTTAGTGGAGCAGTTAATCCGGGGCTGCTGCAGAGGAACGGGGGTGCCTCATGGAAGTGGGCAGTGTCAGCATTGGAATCATAGAACCACAAAGTGATTGAGGCTGGAGAAGCCCTTTGAGCTCATCCAGACCAGCACCTAACATCACTCCAGCGGCCAGACCAAGGCACTAAGGGCCACAGCCAGGATGGCCTTCAACACCTCTAGGGGTGGCGACTCCATCACTGCTCTGGGCAAGTCCATTCCAGGCTCTGATCTCCCTTTCCATGAGGAAGGGCTTCTGAACACCCAACCTAACCCTCCCCTGGTAGCTTCAGGCTCTGCCTTCTCGGCTGCTTGGGAGAAGAGCCCGATACTGACCTGACTACAACCTCCCTTCAGGGGATTATAGAGAGGGAGAAAGTCCCCCCTGAGTCTCCTCTTCT
Organism: Rhinopomastus cyanomelas; assembly: GCA_013400115.1. Taxonomy (NCBI): domain Eukaryota; kingdom Metazoa; phylum Chordata; class Aves; order Bucerotiformes; family Rhinopomastidae; genus Rhinopomastus; species Rhinopomastus cyanomelas. Next base: position 10,877 of record VXBP01000722.1, on the reverse strand, counting down.
CCAGGCTAAACACCCCCAGCTCCCTCAGCCTCTCCTCATCAGCCTTTCCCTCCAGTCCCTTCCCCAGCCTCATTGCTCCAACTCCTCAATCTCTTTCTTGACGTGAGGGTCCCAATACTGCCCCCAGTACTCGAGGAGACGCCTCACCCACAGCCCCTGTCTGTGGAGCAGCACAAAGCTGCCACGTGCTCTCGTGGGTAAGAGAGGGTTGAAAACTAGAAGGGAAAGAGTAGCCCTAGAAAGAACAAAACTGGCTTAAAAAATTCATGGTTTTCTCCTTTTCCAGTAGCCCCAAGGGGGTTTCATGGGAGCTACCTTGCTCCAGTCCCGGGGAGTGCTGGGTGCTGCGGGTCAGAGCTCACCAGGAGCAACCTCTTCCCTGGTGTCTTCTTGCTTCTCTCTTATTTTGAAATATGCAAACACATCTGAGGAGCGTTTGCAGCTCCTGACTGCAAATAGATCTGAAGGGCTTTGAGCTCTTCAGAGGCTGCTGCCTTGCTCTACAGAACACAGACCCTGTAAAGGCGAGGATGCTGGGCGAGGATACTGGGTCAGGATGCTGGGCATCGCCCTGACACTGATGTGAGGTCCAATCCACAGAATCACAAGACACTAGGGATTGGAAGGGACCTCAAAAGATCAATTCTGGCTCCCAGCAGCTCCTGTCCCACCAGTCCCTGCCCGTGGGTTGGAGGTTCCTGGGATCCAGGGCAGCACATGCAGTGGGTTCCCCCTTTCCATCCATCTCTGGTTTGGCTCTGTCCCAAGCAGAGGTTTAGGAGAGGAAAGGGCTGAGCTGAGTGGGCAGAGGGAATCACAGAATCCCAGAACATTAGGGATAGGAAGGGTCCTGCATCGTTCTGATCCATGGGTTGATGTTTCAGGTCACAGAGCACTAGGGATTGGAAGGGACCTCCAAAGATCATCCAGTCCAATCCCCCCAATATAGCAGGGTCCCCTAGATCCAGTTGCACAGGAGCATCTCCAGGTGGGTTTTAAATGTCTCCAGAGAAGGAGACGCCACAACCCCCTGGGCAGTCCCTTCCAGTGCTCTGTCACCCTCACTGGGAAGAAGGTCCTTCTCACATTGATGTGGAACCTCCTCTGTGGGGCTTTGACTGGAAAACCCAAGCGTGTGAGCCACTGAGCTCAAGAAGAGGAGCAAGTCCCACGTGTGCCAGCTGGGGAAGACAGTGGTTCTGAAAATCCCTGCAGCATTGAGTGGGCTGCTGGAACATCCTGAGTGGAGACGCTGGGGCCCCAGTCTGGCTGAGCACAGCCGGCCCCGTGCTGCAGGGGGACTTGGCACCCCACAGTGGGTTGGATCCAGGGCAGCATCGCTGGCTGGAGGAACCTCTCCAAGCCCACAAGTCGTTCCCAACGTCCCTCTGCACTAAGCACCTCGTCCAACTTCTCTTAGTCCACCCCACTGCTGTTTTCCCAGCATCACCCCCTTGATGCTGGCACTGGCCCCACGCGGGGTGACGGCTGTGAGAGTGGGATCCTGGGCTCTACAGGGCGAGCTGCTGGAACACTGACACCGACGAGGGAGCAGGGCTGTTCCCCTCAAAAGGAGGAGACCCCCAACCCCGTGCAGCCTCGTAGGTCTCACTCACCCCTGCGCATCCCCCCTCTCCTCCAGCTCAAATCCCCGTTGATCACATCCTGGAGCCACCAGGGAGCTTTACTGCTGGGAAGGAGACCTCAGCTGGGACTTGCTCCCCGGGCTGACCTGTGCTGCACGGTTGAACACGGCGGGTTTGTGTGTTCTAGACCCTAAATCTAAAGATCAGGGAAGGGGGGTTGGCAGCCATAAATATTCAATCCCCACAGATTGGGTCTTTCAAACCTCCTTTTAAATATTTATGACGGTGCTGCTATGGCTGCGGGAGGCTGTTGTGATGCTGTTAAGATTCGGGGGGGGAGCGGAAAAAAGCCCTCCTGTATCTAAAAGCTCAGCGTGAGCCATTTCCATATATTATGCATCACTAAGTGGCGTTTGCGGCCGCTCCTGGCAGGGTCTGGAGTGTTTCACGGCACAGTTCATGAATCTGGAGCCATACAGAGCCCTGCAGTTGTTGGCTGGGCTGTGCAGCACCCTGGGCATCACTCCTGCATTGGTGGGCACAGCCAGCCCCTGGCAGCTTGGTGTTGGGGTCTTCGTGAGGTGGGTACGGGGGTGTTGGCAGCTCTGGTCCTCCTGCAGACCGCTTACAGCCCCATGATGTTCCCAAATATGTCGAGCCAAGCTCTGGAGGTCCATTGAGGAGAGGGTGACAGAGCACTGGAAGGGGCTGCCCAGGGGGGTTTGTGGAGTCTCCTTCTCTGGAGAGGCTTCAAACCCACCTGGCCATGTTCCTGTGCAACTGCATCTAGGGGATCCTGCCATGGCCAGGAGACTGGACTGGATGATCTTTCCTGTTCCCTTCCAATCCCTGATGTTCTGTGATTCACTGGTGCTGCCTCTCATCACTCCTGGGTGCAAAATGCTCTGATGTGGAGTGGGTGATCTTTCAAGGTCCTTTCCAATCACTAATGTTCTCTGATTCTGTGAACCCACTGTGGGAGCTCTTACAGAAGGACCTAACTCTTGTCTGTGTCAGCTGAACCCTGGGCAGGGGTGGGTGGTTGTCCTGCTCTTGATGCTCCACTGAGAATCACAGGCTCTTAGGGGCTGGAAGGGACCTTGCTCTCAGTCCAATCTCCCCAACACAGCAGGATCCCCTAGATCCAGTTGCACAAGAGTATGTCCAGGTGGGTTTTAAACTTCTCCAGAGAAGGAGACTCCACAACCCCCCTGGACAGCCCCTGCCAGGGCTCTGTCACCCTCACTGGGAACAAGGTCCTTCTCACACTGATGTGGAACCTCCTCTGCTCCAGCTCACACCCACTGCCCCTTGTCCTGTCACTGGGTGCCCCTGAGCAGAGCCTGGCTCCATCTTCCTGATACCCACCCTTCCCATATTGGTCAACATTGATGGGATCACCCCCCAGGCTCCTTTTTCCCAGCTCCCTCAGCCCTTCCTCATCAGGGAGATGCTCCCCTCCCTTCATCATCTCTGTGGCTCTGCACTGGATGTGTCTAGGTGCTGAGAATGGTAGCTTTCCCAGTGCCACCCCATTCAGTCCCAGCTGTGCCCGGTTGACTCCTAAAACAGTTCAGCTGATGTGGTGGAAATTGCCTTAAATTGAGAGTGGGTGGGCTGGGGGCAACCAGCAGGATGGAGCTGGAGCCAGAGCTGCATGTTACCCCCTTGCTGCTGGGACTGGTCCAATGTGAGGCTGTGGCTGTGGCTGTGGCTGTGGCTGTGGCTGTGGGACACTGGGCTCTACAGATCAAACTGGGAGACTGCAGGGTGAGGTCAGCAAAGCTGAAAAATCACTTGTAGACTTTAATCAGCTTCTAATTAAAACTGAGATGGGCTTTTGTCCACGGGCAGAGCAGCACAATTACGCCTGACTGATAGGACACCTTATTATCCTTATCTCTCTCATTTTCTGAAGTGCTTGAGGAGGAGGGGAAAGTGCCACGTCAGCACCACTTTCCCAGGGCTCATGAACTTTTATCATGAACTCAGTCTCCCACCTGAAGTCATTTTGTGCAACGTGAGGGGAAGTTAACTGGGTTTTCCCCTGCTGAGATTAGCCCTCGAGGTAGGAGTGGGTGATGCCCCAGCAGGCTGCTGCTGCAGCTCAGGGGGACCTGGACAGGCTGGAGACAGTGGATGACCTATGACAAGGGCAGTGCAGAGTCTGGAATCTGGGCAAGAACAACCACAGAGGCCAGGATAGGTTGGGGACTTGGAGAGCAGTGGAGGAGAAAGGGCCCTGGAGGTCCTGGTGGCCAGCAGGATGGCCAGGAGTCAGCAATGAGCTCTTGTGGCCAACAAGGCTGATTGCATCCTGTGGTGGATGAGAACGGGGTTGGTTAGCAGATTGAGAGAGGCTCTCCTCCCCATCTACTCTGCCCTGGTGACGCCACACCTGGAGTATTGTCCAGTTCTGGACCCCTCAGTTCCAGAAGGACACAGAGCAGCTGGAGAGAGCCCAGTGCAGAGACACAGAGATGATGGAGGGAGGGGAGCATCTCCCTGATGAGGAGAGGCTGAGGGAGCTGGGAAAACAGGAGCCTGAGGGGTGACCCCATGAATGTTGATCAATGCCCAAAACCAGCTGCAGTGGGCCCTGGGCTGCTTTCAGCTCTGCAGGGTGAGTAAACACTGAGGCAGCTTGTCCAGTGTCTGTGTGGACATCCATCGTGCAGCCAGGCTGTGAGTAGCCTTTGGGCCTACAGCAGCTGCTGAAGCATCATGTCCTTCCTTGGTCTAGGTGATGCTGCTGTGGCAGAGGGGTTGGACTAGATGGTCTTTTGAGGTCCCTTCCAATCCCTAGTGATTCTATGATTCCCAGAGGCTGCTGCTGACACCTCACAACTCTGCTCCCCATCACCTGCTGATGGTGGGGTGGGTGACTGGGTCCCTCACCCTGAGCTCAGTACTGAGGGAAGTCATCACCTTCTCCAGCTCTGGTGTGAGGAAAGTCCTTACTCCTGCTTTGTGGTCCTTCCTTCTTACTGAGTCTGCTCAGGGACTGAAGGTACCACCTTCTGGCTTGGCTAATCCATGATCCTCCATGGCCAGTGCATTCTGCATGCCCACAGTGTGTGGTGAGGGAGAGGAGAGGCTCAGCCCACTGAGAGTCTGGCAGGAGGGTGATGTGGGCTGGAAAGCATCCCCTAAGAGCAGAGAAGCTGCCCAGCACAGACAGCTCTGCCAAGGAGACACGTTTGGCCCCAGAAATAGGACATCAGAACCCCTCACTGCTGTTCCTCAACCCTTTGTACCCTTGGGACCAGAGATGAAACCCATCAACGTGAACAGGGAGGCATCACGGGGCTGGTTATCACAGGTGTTTCAGGACACAGGTAGCACCTGTAGGATCATTCCTCAGGATGGGAAAATGGAACGTGGATAAGCAGCCTGTAAATCCTTGTAGCCCTGGGGCAACAGAACCCTATATCCTGGCAACGTCCGTGGGCTGGGCTGCTCCGTGATGGCAGTTTGCTCTGCTGCTCGTGAAGAGATCTGTTGCTGCTGTTACCTTAGCAACCCCACGTCACATCCTGGTGATGATCTGCCCGAGGTGCGTGGAGCCCGGCCCCAAAGCAGCCCCTGTGGCTTTGTGGGGCCTTTCACCCCAAAAGGGAGCAGAGCTGAGCCTGCATCCGTGCCAGGGGTGCTGCAGGAGGCAGCAATGAAGCAGGAGGCAGTCTGTCCACTCCTTGGACCACGGCACTGCCTGCTCGTGGCCCAGAGCTGCTGTGGACCTCATGCTGCGAGAAGCAGTGGGCAGTAGCCCAGGGTATTTCCACTGTGTAAGGGAAGGAAAAGGATGGCCATGGGCAGGCTGGATGTCTCACCTCTGTTCAGGTGTCTCCTCTCCTGGGGTGGTTAGCACATCGAGAGAGCTTCTCCTTCACCTCTACTCTGCCCTGGGGTGGTCACTTCTAGAATGTCATCTCTGGTTCTGGGCTCCTCAGTACCAGAAGGACACAGAGCTGCTGGAGAGAGCCTAGTGCAGAGACATAGAGGTGATGGAGGGAGGGGAGCATCTCCCTGATGAGGAAAGGCTGAGGGAGCTGGGAAAAAAGGAGACTCAGGGGTGACCCCATGAATGTTGATCAATATGGAAAGGGCAGGTGTCAGGAGGATGGAGCCAGGCTCTGCTCAAGGGCACCCAGTGACAGGACAAAGGGCAGTGGGTGTGAGCTGGACAAGAGGAGGTTCCACATCAAGGTGAGAAGGACCTTCTTCCCAGTGAGGGTGCCAGAGCCCTGGCAGGGGCTGCCCAGGGGGGTTGTGGAGTCTCCTTCTCTGGAGACATTTCAAACCCACCTGACCATGTTCCTGTGCAACTTTTTCTAAGTGATCCTGCTGTGTCAGGAGGATTGGACTGGATGATCTTTCAAGGTCCCTTCCCATCCCTAATGTTCTGTGATTGTGTGACACTGCCTGTAACAGCATCTTCTACCAGAGAGGGCCAGCGTCCCAAGAAACATCAGGTTTTGCCTTCTTTTAGGTTGATGCCTGCAAAAACCACCAGCAGGGAGATTCCCCCACCAACACCTGTGATCACGATCCTGAGGTGATCCCTAAGACAAGAAGAGAAGCACCTGCCCAGGTGGCCACGGCGGCATCCCAGCCATCGGAGGAGAACATCTTGTGCTCATCAGTTGTCTGTCTGCATGAAATGGGCTGTTGAGGAGCTGGCACAGGTATGATTTCCTCTGAGGACAGATTACCCGCTCCTCAAGTAGCAGCTGCTACTAACCCATCACCGCACGCTGAGTGAGTGTTCCCAGGGGGGTCCTTGCAGCGAGTCCTCCCATCACACACTCCGGAGCCCCACGACAGCGACGCTCGTGCTTGGCATCTCTCCCCCTGACGTCGCTCTAGCTACGGGATCAGTCGTTTGGGTCTGTCTGGATGATCAGTTCTGCCTCAAGGGCCACCGTGACTGGATGATCTTCTGAGATCCAGGGGGACTGGACTAGATGATCTTTCGAGGCCCCTTCCAATCCCTAATGATTCTATGATCCTTCACAGTCTGTGATTCTGTGCTGAAGCTAAACCAAAGGGCTGACGGACAGCTGGTGCCATCAGGTCCACCCTGGGGCTGCTGAAACTCTCCTGATCCATTGTCCAGATCATTACAAGTGGAAGATCTCTCCTGTTCTGCTGAGTTCAGTGTGTTTTGTCCTCTGACTTTGACCTCCTGGCTCTTCCCAATGGCCTTTCCTGGGAAACAGCTGAAGGACACCAGGCTGAAGGACACCAGCCCTTGGGAATGTCCCTCCTTGGTGTGGAGCATCCCTGGACATCCCAGCAAAGCGAAACGGGGTGGCACCAGCAGGACCACTCACTGCCTGGCAGGGAACACAGTTCCTAGGAAGGGTTTGTCTTTCCCGTGGTCTTCTGCAGGAGCTGCCCTAGGACCGTTTCAGCATCAAATGATCCTCAGCGAAGTTTCGTTTGAAGGCATCTGGCAGCAAGGACTCAGTGGAGAGGGAGCAGGAAAGAAAGAGATGAGAAGGCGGTTCCGCTGGATTTGTACAAAAGGCAGGACAATCGAGTGTGAAAATAGGACTTGGGGAATGAAACTGCTGCTGAAATGTGCCTTTTGTAGGTAACAAAACCCTGTGACGCTGTTTTCACCGCTGCCTGGAACAGCCTTGGTGTCAGCAGGGAGGAAGAGAGCAGGACCCCAGCGATCAAGAGCTGCTTGGCTGCACGAGAGGTGGAAGGAGGCTGCAGAGCCAGGAAAGCTCCCGGTGGTGGAGGCTGTCAGGAGCCAGCAAAGGGCAGAGAGAACTGGGCTGTGTGAATCAAGGGCCACCAGCTGGCTCTGAGCAGGGAAAGCAGTGGCTGAGGCTCTGCAAGGTCCCCTCTGAAGGGACCAACCCAGCCCAGAGGGCAGGCAGGAGCTTGAGGGCTGTTGAGGGAGCGTCAGCATCTCCAGCGAAGACCCACAGAGGCACCCACCGCCTGTCCCCACAGAGCTGCTGTGGCTCTGCCTAGATCACATCTGATAAAGCAAGAAGAGAGCCCCGAATGGCTCTGATCTCCTCTCCTGCATCACGCAGCCGGGTTTCATTTGAAGGCACCTTGTCTGTAATTTCTGGAGGAGCTGGGAGGTGTCTTCTGGGAAGGCTCCTGGCTCTGATTTAACTGTGTCAGGCACTGGAGAGGGCACGGTGCCTTCAGCTGAGCTATTTCACAGTCTGATTATCTTCCCCTGAGGGGAAAGAACCAGGTCCTGCTTTTAGTCCAAACTGTGGGCTCTTGCTTTGGCTTTTTTCTTTATCAGATAAAAAGAGCCTTCACACACTGAAGCCTTCCCCCAGGCTGCCTCCTCTCAGCCCTCCCTTTTGCTGCTGAAAGAGCTGGAGCCTCTTCAGCTGAGCTCCACGGGCAAGTTCTCCAGACCTTGGACCCCTTCCAAAGTTCTGGGGGTGTTTTTCAAAGTCTGGGGCAGGCCCTGGGGGAGTCAAACGATGCCAGTCGTGTTCCCAGGCTCATCTGCTCTGTCAGTCTGGGTGATGTTCTAGCTTTTAGTCCTTTTAGATTGGAGCTCTGTGGGTCAGGGCGCTTTCCTGGAGGGAAGGACCTTCCAGGACCTCATGCTCTGCTGTCTACAAATTCAATAACAAGGTGGGGTTTTTTTAATACTAATTAAACAAAAACTTCCTGAGAGGGATAAATGAGAACAAACTGCAGAGCTGAAGCTTTTGTCATTTACCCAGGTGCAAGCTGAAGGTCAGCGGAGCTGCAGGTGGGTAAAAGCACAGGAGGGAGAGCAAAGAGATTCCCCTTTGGGGTTTCCAGTGTGAAATGACTCTGCTCTGGCAGGGGGGTTGGTCTGGATGATCTTCTGAGGTCCCTTCCAACCCCTAATGCTCTGTGGTCCCTGTGATGTGGGGACTGGCCGTGGCTGATTTGGAAAAGATGCTGTTTCAGGACCGTGTGTGTCTCTGCTGTGGAAAACAAGGGGGAGGTCCTTCTGTTCTGAGGTGTCCATCCACAGCTCCAGCAGCTTAAGGTGCAGCTGACCCCATCACTGGAGGTTTCAGCGTGGAAGAAGCTCTCATTGCTAGTCGTCTGCACTTCCCAAATCTATTTGAAGCCCCGAGAGCTCCAGCTGCACCTGGGTCCTCACATGGAGCATCCTGAGCCGTGTCGGCGATGCTCTGCCTTGTGCCGCAGGGTTTGTAGGCAGCTGCTCAGGTGGGTTTGGGAGGCACCTCAAGGAGTGCACCCAGCCCCAGTATCTCAGCAGTGCCCCTTCCCTCCCCTGGTGGTTGCTAGAGAAGCAATTTCCCAGGCAGAGCATCCTGTGGTGGAAAACCCCAAACCCCTCTAAGGCACCAGGGGAGGAAGTTTTTCCAAGCCCTGTTTTACCACTGATGCTTTTGGCCTTATTGTGCTGCTGCTCTTGATAAAGTCAAGGGGAGCTTAATGCCTTTTAAAGGCCCTTAGCTTTTATGGGCTGTAAAGCACTGACCTTAAAGGGAGGTGCTGAGGGAAGTCTATTAAAGCTAGATCTGTGTGGGATCATCAGCTTTCCCTCAGGACTGTCTTTTCCTCAGCTCTTCCTACACTGATGTCTTCACTGTCTTCCTAGAGAAGAGCTGCCCGAAGCTGCAGGGTGCTGTTGAAACCCTCCTAGGAGGTGCAGGACACCCTTCCCTGGGACATCTGCTGATGACAACACACAGAGTTCTTTTCCCAGTTTGTTCTCAGCTGTGTGTCCCCACTGAGACTCAGGCACTGCTACTGAACCTCTGGGATGCCAGGGCTTGGGAAAGGTCCCGTGTCAGCTCAAGGTTACTGAGATCCCAGCTGCTCCAGTGAAAACCAGCACCAGGGGACTCCAGAAGAAGGAACCCTTTCCACCAAGGTGGAAAATCCTCTGCTAATTGTTGGGCCTGTGGCAAGTGATTTCTGCTCAATCATTTCAAGAAGGTCTGTGTTATGTTTCTCACCCCTGGAAAAGGGGGATGATGCTGTTCAGCTGCATTGTGCCTTGGTCTAGGTGGTCCTGCTCTTGCAGGGGGGTTGGGCTGGATGATCTTTTGAGGTCTCTTCCATCCCTAATCATAGAATCATTAGGGATCAGAAGGGACCTGGAAAGATCATCCAGTCCAATCCCCCTGCCACAACAGGACCACCTAGACCAAGTCACACAGGAACACATCCAGGTGGGTTTTAAACGTCTCCAGAGAAGGAGATTCCTTGTTCTGTGAGTCTGTGCTGCTCCGAGCCCCGCTGGAGGGGCTGCTTTGGGAAAGCATCTGTGCATGAGGTGGGGGGGTGATGCTTTGAGGAGGATGCCATGAGGTCCCTCCCCCGCCCTATGCACCCCCTGAGAGCTCAGCAGCTCCTCAAGCTCCGGGGCAGCAAGCAGGGAGAGGGTTAAACACCTCCACCCGCTCCCTTCTCCTCCTTCCTCCATCCCCGGCCCGCAGCATCCCCGCGTACCGCCGCTCCCGGGGCTGCTTCCCCCCGTCTCCCTTCGCCGTGTTTTAGTCAAATTTCCCCCGCCTCACTTGATGTCACATCCTGTTCCACAGCCATCCCCTGCTCGGAGCCAGCCCTACCAATTCCTTTCTTTCTTTCCTTTTTTTTTTCAATCCCCGTCCTCTCCCCATCACCCCCTCCTTCCCCTTCCCCCTCCCCTCCTCTCCTTTTCAAGGCAAACTTTTGGCAATAGCAGAGATAATCGTTTCGTGCTCCGTTGAATTTCCTTCCTCGCAAATGTCTTTCGATCAAGGGAGCCATTAGAAACAAAATAATTCAAACCCTCCCCCCCACCTCCATCCTTCCTTATTATCAGAGAGAACCCAGGATCCCAATAAATATGCAAAGTGAAGGCTTCGCTGAGCTGATTTCTTGCATCGCATCCTGGGGCTGCTGAGAACCACCTGGAAAAAAAAATAATAAGAGAACCCTACAAACCAGCCAAAAAAATTGATGAT
>VXBP01000721.1:11441-23656 GCA_013400115.1 Rhinopomastus cyanomelas | reverse complement strand
TTACACCCATTGCCCCTTGTCCTATCACTGGATGGTATTGAGTAAGGGAATCTTTTGGCTGTAGGCTGTCAAGCNTAAGATGGGGTGGTGAGGTGGCTCTTGATGTGAAAGAGCACCTGGAATGTATCAAGCTCTACTTATGAGAGGATGAAGAACCATGCAAGAGCTTATTGGTAAGAATCAAGGGGAAGGCTAATATGAGTGACTCTGTTGCGGATGTTTACTACAGGTCACCTAACCAGAATGAGGAGGTTGATGAGACCTTCTACAGACAGTCGAAAGCAGCCTCACAATCACAAGCCTTGGTCCTCTTGGGAGACTTTAACTACCCTGATATTTGCTGGAAAGGTAACACAGCAAGGCACACTCGGTCCAGCACCCTTCTGCCATGCATTGAGGACAACTTTCTAACATGTGCTAAAGAACCTAAAAGGAGAGGTGCACCACTGGATCTTCTACCAACAAATAAAGAAGGACTTTTTGGTGATGTGAAGATTGGGGGCAGCCTTGACTGCAGCAGCCATGATATGGTGGATTTCAGTATCCTGTGAAGAAGTAAAGACTTCAGAAGAGCTAAATTGGGCATCTTCAAAGATGTAGTATGTCAGGGCAAGGGTGTTCATGACAACTGTTCAATATTCAAATACTGCTTTTGCCAAGCTAGAGGCTGACGCATCCGTATGTGTAAGAAAGCGAGCAGAGTAAGCAGACCTGCATGGATGAGTGAGGATCTTCTGGAAAAACTTTGAAGGAGGAAAGAAATTTGCAGAACATGGTGAACAAGACTGGCCACTTGCGAAGAATCTAAGAATGTTATTAGAGAATGCATGTATGCCAGGAGAAGAGCTAAGGCCAATCTGGAATTAAATCTGGCAAGAGCTATCAAAGACAATAAGAAAGGTTTCTTGGTATATCAGTAGACAGAGGAATACTAGGGAAAATGTGGGCCCAATGATGAATTACATGGATGCTCTAGTGGTGGAAAACACAGAGAAAGTGGAGCTGTTGAATGCCTTCTTTGCTCTGGTCTTCACTGCTAAAGTCAGTCCCCATGAAGCCTGAGCCCTAGAGGTAAGAGACAAGGTCTGCTCTCAGTAGAGGACAAGCAGGTTAGAGATGTTAGCTAAGGTGGACATCCATAAGTCCATGGGCATCAACAGGATGAACCCACAAGCACTGAAGAAGCTGCCAGATGTTATTGTCAGGCCACTTTCCATCATTTTTTAAAAGTTGTGGAAAACAGGATTGGTGTCTGAGGACTGGAGGAAGGCCAGTGTCACTCCAGTCTTCAAGAAAGATAAGAAGGATGACTCAGAAAACTTTCAGGTGATTTAGTCTCACCTCTGTCCTTGGAAAGATGAACCAATTCTTTTGATGTTTTCTCTGACCATGTGGAAGTGTGGTGGGTTCAGGACCACAATTCAATATCAAAGAAAGGAAGGCAAAGCAGTGAGGTCTCGATGACATCTCGGATAAAATTTGCCAGACAATCGATGGCTTAGGGAAACTCCAGAAAGGTTTATTAACACTATAACTATATACAGAATGGGAGAAAAGGTTACGCAGGTTGGTGCACACAAACTAGAAACTGTGTCATAAATGCCATCACACAACCTGAGAAAAATATAATGGGAGATCACTACAGTTTGGGCCTTGGATCTTCTTCCAGTTTAGAGACCTGGGAAAGAAAGCATGTCAGTCCGGGATGGCCTGACTTTCTCAGCACCCACACCTGCATCCCTTGGTGCAGCTGCATGAGTTTCAAAGGACCCAGTCTCTGTCTTTCAAAACCAAGGTTTCAGGATTCCCGAGTCCTTCTGCTTTCCTCAGATAAGCACGAAGGAGTTCTCCCCCAAACTTAAGCACTGCCAGTCCTTTCTCAGCTGCAGAAATGACAAACAGCCTCTCCTGCTGATCACTCTTTCCAAAATGGCGGCGGCCCAGTCACATGGCCCCGGCCAAGTGCGAGGTCCAAAATGGAGACCGACCACTTGGCATCAGCAGGGCCGCACCCCCCCACTCTCCACACGTGGCCAAGAAGGTCTTCCAGACATCCTCTCCTCTCCCTCTCCTGTCTCAGCTCCAAGGGGAAGAGGAGTAGCCCAGCTCACCAGTGCTGAAGGCTGTCCATGGGGGGTGGTCGTGATGGCAAATCTGCACCAGTCTTGCTTCTCCAGTCCGAGCACGGTGTGGCGGCGAGCAGCGGTGGCACCACGCTGCTGCAGCAGGGGTGCCGCTTCGGGTCTGGGGCGCCGCTTCGGGTCCAGGGCACGGCGACGTCTGCGGCTTTCTCCGGTCCGGAGCCGCGGTGCAGCGGCAGCAAAGCTGCGATGCGGCAGGATCGCGCATCCGCAGCAAGTTGCGGCCGGGGTCACTTCTGGCCAGCGTGGCGGCAGGTGCGCACCGGTGGTGGGGGTCAGGCCGGGGCCACGACTGGTTCGGAAGCCGCGGCAGATCGCAGCTGGTTCGGGAGCCATGGTCCCAACCCCCTCGGAGCCGCAGTTCCCACCCCCCACCACCCCAGGAACGGGCGGTGGGGGGGGTACTCCCTTCAGGGCCACAGCCCCCAAAAAAGGGCGCGAACAAAGACCCTGATCCGGTTTTTATAGGCTGACTTAACAAGCCCTTCCAGGGCAGGTCCCAGAACAGACCCTTCTGGGGAAGGGTCCTGGGACCTGTGCAACTGGGGACAGGTCCGCCAGGAAACAACACAACTTTTCTTCCTCATGAAAGCACCTCTGAAAATTCTGGCAGTTCTCAAACTGCAACAGGAAGAGAATAAAATTATTGGGAGAGGTCAACATGGATTCGTCAATGGGAAATTGCATTTGACTAATCTGATAACCTTTTATGATGTCATATGTAGCTGGGTAGATGAGGGGAGAGCAGTGGATGTTGTCTACCTTGCCTTGCCCGCAAGGCCTTTGACACTGTCTTTCATAATATCCTCAGTAGTAAAACCATGCCGTGCAGGTTGGATGAGTGGATGGTGAGGTGAGTTAATATACGATTGTGTGACAGACCTGACAGTTGTTAGATGCAGGGTCTAGTTGGAGACCTGTGACTAGTAGTGTTCCCCAAGGTCCAGTCCTGGGTCTGGTCTTGCTCAAAATTCATCAACAACTTGGGTGAGGGAACAAGACGTATCCTTGGCAAGTCTGCTGATGATACAAAGCTGGGAGGAATAGCTGACACAGCAAAGGGCTGTGTTGCCATCTACCATGACCTCGGCAGGCTGGAATGTTGGTCAAAGAGAGACCGAATGAGAGCAAGTATAGGGTCTCACACCTAGGAACAACTGCATGCATCTACTTCAGGGGCAGACCTATTGCAGAATAGCCTTGAAGATAGAGGTACTGGAGTCCTGGTAGACATGACTATGATCTGGTAGTGTGTCCTTATTGCTAAGAAGTTCATAGTATCTAGGGTGCATCAGAAAGTGTGTGGCAAGTAGTTCTAGAGAGATCATCTGCCCCTTCTACTCTGTCGTGTTGAGTACATATCTGGAGTACCGTGTCCAGTTCTCGGCTCCACAGTTCAAGAGACACAGGAAACTACTGCAGAGTCCAACTGAGAGCAACAAAGATTATTGGGAGCCTGGAGTATCTCTCTTATGAGGAAAGGTTTAGAGAGCTGGGACTATTTAGTCTTCAGAAGTGACGAATCAGGGGAGACCTGATCTGCCCCTATGAAAGTTGGAAGTGTGGTTGTACAGAGAGTATATCCAGACTGTTCAGTTGTGTCCAGTGACAGAACAAGGAGCAATGGGCACAAGCTGGAACACAAGAAGTTTCATATAGAAATAGAGAAAAACTTCTTTGCAGTGTGAGTCACAAAGCCCTGGAACAGGCTGCCCAGAGAGGTTGTGGAATCTTCTTATCTGGAGATAGTGAAAACCCATCTGGCTGCAGTCCTGTGTAATGAGCTGTAGGCAGTCCTTTTTGGCAGGGTGGATTGGACTTTGTCTCTTGAGGACCCTTCCAACTCTAATGATTCTGTGATTTATTTTTTTTTTTATTTTCACCTTAAAAAGCCACTAAACACCTTAACTTTATTCTGTCCTGAAATCTTTTTGAAGCAAACTGCCCTAGAGTAATGAGAAATAGTGATGTACCACCTTGCTACAACCAACCCCCACCAAATGTTCAGATGCTATTCAGGATGGCTGTTTCCCAAAATACCCAGAAACAAGAATGGTTTTGAAATGTAGCTTGAATTCTTTGTGTTTGCATTGATTTCTGAAGATGCAATATACAGTCACGTTATTTGTTCTTTCTCTTCTACATAATATATTTTTCATTTAAAACATAAAACACGAGTCTCACATATTCACCTGTCTCCAGAGGCTGATGTTTAAAGAATGAAAACAGACAGGTAACAGCAGACTTTGAGATTTAACCCTATGATCTGAAAATACTGAGCTTCAGTAATCTGTGACAGTATAATAACTGTCTTTACTTAACTGACACACACACGTGATAATAGCTAGGGAAGTCATGCCATTGGAGTTAATTAGCAGGCAGTACATGAAGCACGAGCAGTCTGCATTGTGAGTGATAATGTTCTTCAGCTTCATGGGTAACCTGACTATCACAGCAGGGAAGCAAAGCAGAGAGGACAAGCAAGAAAGTTTAGCCCTCACCAGTTCCATCCCCACCTGCTGGCCAAAGTCAGCTGAGCAGAGAACGGCCACAGAGCTAAGCGCTCTACACAGGGCTGCTTCTGTTGCCAGGTCAGAGCACGCAGTGATTTTCTTCTGTGTCCTTTTTTTAAGAGCTTCAGTCTCTTTATGGTATTGGCTGGGTTTCATAGCTGATGTTAACAGAAAATGTAAACAGTCAAGGATAAATTGTAATGTTACACTTTTATAGAATCATAGAATCACTAAGGTTGGAACAGACCTCCAAGTCCACCCAGTCCAACCATCAACCCAACCCCACTATGCCCACTGAACCACATTTTTGCTTCATTCAAGCACCCACAAATTTCACTAATCTAAGCTTTTTTTTAGGATAGTTTCTCATTGCCAAGTAAGAAATAGCATCAAGAACTTTAAAACTCATCATACCAAATAGATCAGACAGAGTGTTAGCACAGCAAAGCAATTTACTCTTACATAAGGCTCTGTGCTTGAATAAGGGTAAGTAAGCAAAGTCACCAATTCACAGCTATGGAAACAAAGGCAAAGGGAAAGGCTTTAAAGCAAGTAAGTATTCAAGTGGAAAGTTATTTCTTTTTCTTATAAAATAAGTAATTTAATGTTTCTTTTCCCATAGTGACCAATCTTATGTAAATATGTTTGCAATTATACTTAGAGAAGGGGAAATACTACTGAGGGGTGACCTCATTAATGTCTACAAATATTTGAGGGGTGGGTGTCGGGAGGATGGAGCTGGGCTATTCTCAGTGTCATGTAGTGATAGGACGAGGGGCAATGGTTGTAAGCTGGAACATAGAAGGTTCCACATCAACCTGAGAAAGAACTTCTTCACAGTGAGCGTGACGGAGCACTGGAACAGGTTGCCCAGGATGGTTGTGGAGTCTCCGTCACTGGAGATGTCCAAGGCCCGCCTGGATGTGTTCCTGCATGACTTGGTCTAGGTGATCCTGCTGTGTCAGGGGGATTGGACTAGATGATCTTTCGAGGTCCCTTCTGTTTCATAGTGATTCTATGATTCTATGATTCTATGAATATAATAACAATTAAATATTGCAGTTCCTTACTTGATATACTTTATTTGATAGGATATCATTATCTTTGTCATTATCTTTCAAGGCTGTGTGTTTTTATACCAATCAGGCTCTGGGGGAGAAATGTTTTCTCACTTCAGGTTAAGACCAAATTCTTAGAAGATGTGATCCCATATGTGTTGAGACCAGAATTTAGCAGGCAAGAAAAGATTAATGACCAAGGTGGCACACAGGACTGGTGATCAGTCATCTGAACATCGTTGTGTGGCTTCTAAGTTTATTACTGCCACAGACGTACCTTATGACCATACACCTACCACCCCCTGAATTTTGACATTATTTCTCTTGGTCACCTCTGTGTAGCTTGTTGCAGTCTGTGTTCAGGCTTTGAAGGAAACCAGTGAACAACATATGTAAGTATTTAATGCCAGACCAGACCAAAGGACTTGGTGCCATGCAGAATTTAAAATCTACTTAAGATTTATTATTTTTTAAATTCAGGTATGCAATTAATTAGCATGCATGCTTATACTCATCTGCAATGGAAGTTTGTTTCTATGAATCAGGATATTAATAAAAAGGAAATTCAATCAGAGTGGTGGGGTTCTTTCAGAGTTGGGGGTTTTTGTTTCACTTTTGGAAGTATTTTTGTTTGGATTTAATAGATGTCTTTCCCCAGATATCTGTATTGAGGAATTAGGTGCAGAGAAGGAAGTAGAATGAATATCTGTTATACCACTGATACTGAAAAACATTAAAACAGTTTCTCTAAATAGTTTATCCCCTGATTTGTTTTTCTAATGCCCACAATAATGTCACATTTCTTTATAAGTACAGCATAGAGTTCTGGGAAATGACAACCAGGAAAAATATGAAGCATTGCTCTACTTAGCGCTTATAAGACCTTTAATATACAGCAAATGTTCCTATATAAGTACTTGGGTAGAAGCAAATCTGAACCCTTCTCTGAGTGCAATAACAAAAGCTGGAGAAGTTTCTTCACAGAAAGTCCTCAATATTTCTGAAACCAATTATGGTCTCTGTGCTTAGAAACTTTTTCCCGTCACACAGATTCCTGTTATCAAATGCACACATTCTGCTTGGGAAAGAACTGACGAGAGTTCTCCAAAAAGCTGAAAGCTTGTGTTTGTTTTCCAGGTTCCAAAAGGTGACATTTAAAACACTTAAAACCAGTCCCTCAGCAAAATACTCTACACTACTCTGCTGTCTGACACTGTGTGGGAGCTGACACAGGCAGGACAAAGGGAAAATCAGAAAAACATGACTGAAATACAGAGAGTGAATCTGTTGTCATTTCTTCATGAACTGAGGGATCTCCATACTAGCATCCAGGTGAAGGTACACAAGCGCTGCAGAGCGGGTCTTTGACAGAGATCAAAAACATCTTTTAAATGCTCTGCTTTCTCCTCTATACCAGGGATTCTTATAGGCATACTTTTCCAGTGTGCTTTGACCTTCCTCATAACAGGACAGGAACTTCGATTAGGTGCCTCTGAATCCACCTCAGATGTATGATATCTAAGCACAGATGTTCTTGTCAAGCACATGAAGCCAAACTACAGTCAGGAAGAGTGATGTTGTTTTCAACACCTCAGCTTTAAGTCCATTATTTTCATGCACACTGTTAATGAAAAAAAAAACAAACCCCAACGCAAAGCATTAAATCACTTGGGTATATTTTACAGCAATAAACACCTCAATGCAAATCCCGCAGTGGTAGTGAGGGATTTGGTGGCATTATTCCCAGAGAAACTAAGGCACAAATTACTTTTAGGAGGCCACCTGGCAAGAGTGTTCTACTTTGTTCTTTGCACTGCATTTATTTAAAAAGCAGTGGTGTTTTTCACTTCTGTTTTTCAAATTGTAGTGAAAAACTCTAAATTCCCTCTGAAGTCAATGAGCTGAGTTACCAATGTTAAAATTAAATGTTTTAACTTGGCCTGCATTATTTTATGGGAACTATGGCAATGCAGGACATTGGAATTGTTTGAAAGTACAAGCCAAATCAAGACCAACCGCATCTCTCATGCATGAGACAGAAGTGTGCTCTGCTGAGAAAGGCATTCCCATGGCATGTATGAATTGCATGTAGCTTTCCCTCTGAAGATGTGCAGACTTACTAGCTCTTTGGAGTAAACAGACTTTGACAGGCAGACATGGGGATCTTGGATTCATGTGGGAAAGAAAGACAGCACCTGTAAAATCACTGAAGACTAGACTAATCACACCAACAGCATGAAACAGTTAGTACCTGCTAGCAACTTATTTGACTCCATTCTGTTGGTTTTACCAGTTTTCATGCGCCATGGCTTTGTTTGGCTCTACCTTCAGAAACTGCTATTTTGATCAAATATCTTCTCTTGCTTCCAGATTGTGCTCTTACATCTATGCCTCTAACTTCTGGCATATTTTTCTTTCCATTTTCATGCATTGCAAAGCAGTACAATTAGTTGAGGGAAAATATGAAGCCTATACATGTTATCTCCATTGCATGTCTGTGGAACAGGTACTCTATTTTTTTTCCTAGCCACACAAACTGGTAGCCACACTTAGTAGTTTATAATGTCCATATTCAGCAAAAAAGGTGATTAGCTGTATTTTGAACACAGTGGAATTACACAGAATCACAAGAATATTTTAAATTCTTTTTATCTAACTGTTCATTAAACAATTCTGCAAAATGACTCTGTAAAAATAATTGCTAATAACACATGGGCTTGTGCAATCATGTACAGATTACAAGGAATACACAGAGATCCAAAAGCTGCACCTGAGCTTCATGCTGAACAGTAAATTTGTGATGGTTTTAAGATTGAGATCTTGTAAGACTGCATATTTCATTGCTCATTTCCATGAGCGCCTCACCACAAATTCTTCTGAGCATTTCTTTACGAAGAGGTAAAAGAGAAAGGAATACAATTTATAATCTTACTCAACTTGACAAAATCTGTGAGGATGGTCCTCTTCTCACACAGAGCTTGGCCACTACAAGAGCTTCAGCACAGTCTGCCTTTCACTATACATCCTTCACCTTTATCTCTCAGATATTGGTTCTGTATGTAAATATAGTCCAGGCATATTAAATACCAAACATTTTCTCTTCAAACTGTGCTGTGGTGAACATAGATATGTTCCCCTCTTTGGCTCTGATATGTGTACTTACTACTATCTTCTAAAAGTTTATAATCATTATGATTTACACAGCTATGTGAAAATAACTCACCATGTGAGGCATCTGCTGTCGGAAATGCCTCTGGAAAAATATTATGACAGTTGCATTGTAGTCAAGACTGAAGAAGATGAGGCTGGCAGAGGTTTGCACCACTGAAGGGAGTAATCTGGACTGAACAATGTGAGGAGACTCGAGCTTGCCAGAGTTTCTTTATTCTGCATACAGAAAATTTATTCTAACTAAGGCTTTCATTTGCTTATGTAGTAAAACAAGATAAAGCGTAACAAAGGTTACCAATCATAAAACCTGTCTTTATTCTTCTCCAAACCTGCAGCACATATTGCCTCCATAAAATGAAAGACTCAAGCAATGCATTTTAATTCCTGCAAGCAGAGAGATCAGCAGGAAGATGTGCCCACCCCATAGCTGACCTGCTTCAGAAATGTCTGCCACATTTCCTTGGTAGGAGTTTTGAGATAAAAGAATTTCTTAAGATACGGGGATTTTATGTCTATTGTCCAATAAAGTACATCTGATAGCTGCTTTTGAAAACTCCCTTCTGTGGAAATAGCCATGACGTTCATGCTCATCCTGCTGCTGTGCTGCTGGAATGTTCTGCAGTACAATCCATGGCCAGAACATTAAATAAGACATTGTTCTGTGTGCCATAGCAGATAGGCTTATCTCAGTACAAGGCTGCCTAAGATAACCAGTGAGGGGTGAAGGATACAAACATCTCCATTTTTTAATAATTAGAAGGTCTTTTTCTGCTAAGAGACAGGAGCAGACAAATCTCAACATTCTTCTTCTCACCAGTTAGATGGACTCACTCTCCATCTACACAACCACTTTTCCAAGGCTTAATCAGAAACCAGAGGTCTCAGTTCAAATTCGAAGTTGATGATTCTCAAAGTGAGTGTCTTGAGCATAGACCTTCCCTTTCTTGGAAATGATTGGACTAAATTTTCAGACATTCAGGAAGTAAATGATGAAAAGGGAAAGGAGAAAAGAAAGAGGAAAGGAGAGGGGAAAAGGAAGATATTCGGAAAATATTTTATTAAAGGGAAGTAAGTTCAACAACAATTTGGAGTAATATCTGGTGCTTAATGGCTCAAAACTAAGTAGCTCTTTATTTACCTTCTATTTTTCTTGGATAGATACCTGCAAGAGCAGAGAGACTTTTCTCCCCTAATGGAGCAGAAGTTATTTGAAGGTGAAAATAATGAAGCTCTAGAGTAATGTCATATGTCCTATGGGACTCAGATGGTATGAGCCATGTCCTGTTTGAAAGATTCTCAAAGTTTAGTCTCCTCACCTGCTCTGCTATCCAGTATAGCTTCTCCAGGGCTTGGTATTTCATTACTTCCTCACTCAGATCACCTGTAATATTTAGGAATACGTAGTCCTTTTAGACACATCAATGACTATAAAGAGGCTTGCATTTCTTAGCCCAAAGCTAACTCTAATCTTCAAGAATCTTTTCCTTCCACTAATAGGATACCTGCAAGCAAAATTTTTCACGCTCTCAAATGTACATTTTCAAAGCAGAGCTGGAAGCTGTTCCCTAAGAGACAATGTCAACTGATTCACCTAAGCTTAGTTACATGAGCCAGACTGTTTTGTTCCATTGCTGCTGCAATGCGTCACCATGCTTCCACTTTGTGGAATGCTGCTTCATTTTATTTTTAACAGAAATGCCTCTTAAATTCAATAAACCAACATACATGTAAAACGTTCAGTCCTGTCTGTCAGCATTTTCTGCTTATTCCATCTTCTTTCCACTGGATACCTACAAAGTGTTTTTCTTCTGTCTGTAAACTTTCATGAATTTGTTTACAGTGTTTGCTTTTCTTATTGAGGATGTACTTCTTCTTTCAGATGCTGGGCAGCACATGTTTATGCAAAAAGGAGCTAGTTTTTTATGCAGTTTATGCAAACCTTAAAAAGAAGTTCCTCATCCTCTTTCTTCCCCTTCCACTCTTGAAATTCAGATCTAGGAAGACCAGAAGAACTGTCTAATGAAGCTAAAGGGAGCAAAGGAAGTAGATACTTGTGAATGTAATTTGGTTGTGCACTCACTTTAAAGAGTGGGCAAGTTGTTAAAGAGCAAAAGTAATATGAAGTAAAATCTGTAAATCTCAGCAAGCATACAGTAATCCTGACAACTTGTGCTAAGATGGGCTGTCATCCTTCTCTAACCCAGAATCATGGAACAAAAAAATACATTGTAAAAAGACATTCGGTAAAAGTCAATGAGCTGTATGAGCTACAGCAGTTTATTAATACTCAGTAGTAATTGATGACTTATAATTTGAGGTTTTCGTATTCAGTAGAGTTACAATAGCGACTCAGAATTTGACACTAAGACACAAAGGAGTGTTACAAGAAGCACTGGTAGGACTCCGTTTTTTCCACAGCAAGAACTCAGAAGGATGTAAAATAATTAATACTTCAATTTAACAAAGAAGTACCTTCTCAAGAAGCATGACACTGGCTTTTTTCCCCTTCTCCTCTCTGAAAAGCACTATTTTGTTTGCTCTTTACATTCACAGTTGCAAGGGTTTCTCTGATTTCTCTCAGCAGCCTAATCTATCTTCTGGTAGTGAAGAGGCTGCTGTTGCAACTGAGTACAAGTAACCAAGAGTGAGTGGACTACAAGTAAGAGTGGCTGACACAACTAAAACAATAAGAAGGTGGGGTCTGGTGCTGCTAAATTTTCCAGGTATTTAAGGACACTTCTCTCTCCTCATCTAACATGGTATGATGATCAAAGAGCAGCAAAATACACAACTATTGCAGTACCCTTCACAGAGCTAACAATAGGCTGCCAGTGAGACTGGTCTTTGCTGAGTATCAGAAATTAGAGTTTCATTTCTGTCTATATGGAGTACAAGCACAAGACTGGCATCTGACTGGTACAGCCCTGGCTATAAGTACTTTCATAGAAGTGGACCACACTGAAACTGTATCAGACAGGCTTACTCCTCCAAGGCTAAAAGATGCCTAAGCACTGCAAAGCAGGCACAGGGACAGGTATAATGCGAATTGCCCCTTCTGGGTGACAGTTGTCTGCCTCACTTTCACATACTTAGACAGCATGGAGAAGAACTGCTCTAAGCAAAGCTGCCAGGCAATAGCAGTTCCAAGGGCAGCAAACCCACTTCTATAGGGGGTACTGTGAGCCATGCTGCAGTTTGCAGAGGTTTTACTTATAAAGAGCACCAGAAGCCTGGTTGTGATTCTTTCAGATGTGTGCTGCCATTCAGCGAGACCTGGATAGGCTGGAGAGCTGGGCTGGGAAAAATTTAACGAGGTATAACAAGGGTAAGTG
>VXBP01000721.1:121-11355 GCA_013400115.1 Rhinopomastus cyanomelas | reverse complement strand
TGTGGAGTCTCCTTCACTGGAGATGTCCAAGGCCCGCCTGGATGTGTTCCTGCATGACTTGGTCTAGGTGATCCTGCTGTGTCAGGGGGATTGGACTAGATGATCTTTCGAGGTCCCTTCTGGTTCATAGTGATTCTATGATTCTATGATTCTAGGTGTTATTCTGGGAGGTCCACCTCACCAGGCCTGAGATTGTGGTCACTCCTTTGCCCAGTCTTCCTTTCTTTCCTTCCAATTTGATTTGGCTTGAGGACAGGGGCGCTGCAGTGACAAACTGGAAGTGAGCTAGAAATGCATGTAGGAAAGAGGAAAACCTAATTGTCCTATAATGGATATGGGTATTGGTAGTTGTTTGGGTTTTTTAATTGGGTAATAGCAACCTCTGGTGGTTTATAATCACCCTTACAGCTGCTTAGTGAATAGCAGCTTGCTATGTGTTAAAAATACCACTATCAATTCCCAAATGGAAATTGCACTTTAATAGAAGTCAGCTTTCCAAGATTAAATGAAAGAAAACATTTCCACCCTCTTTCCTTATGCCGAACTTTACTAGAATCATAAAATCATAGAATCATCATGGCTGGAAAGGACCTCCAGGGTCATCAAGTCCAGCCCTTTCTCCTAGTGTCTCACCGCTAGACCATATTCCCAAGTGCTGCATCCACCCATTCCTTAAACACCTTCAGGGTTGGTGACATCACCACCTCCCTGGGCAATCCATTCCAGCACCTAACCACCCTCACAGTAAAGAATTTCTTTCTAACATCCAGTCTAAACCTTCCCTGACGCAACTTCAGGCTATTTCCCCTTGTCCTATCATCACCAATTTGAGAGAAGAGCCCAAGACCAGCCTTGCTACAACCTCCTTTAAGGTAGTTGTAGAGGGCAATAAAGTCCCCTCTCAGTCTTCTTCAAACAATCATTAGTACTTATTTTTATGCTGAGGATATGCTTAGCAACAATGTCTTGTTCAGGTTACAATAAAAATAGGGGGCTGGGGCTGAGAGGGATCACACATCTCTGTGCCAAGCAGAGAGTGAAGGCAGGTGCAAAAGAGTACAATTCTCTCCATTTTATGAATAATGAACCTAGGCACCGAAAGTTCTCAGTAAGAGCCACGCATGCCAGGAACAAAGATGAGCGTGGTCTGTACTCCAGGACCCACGGAAAAAAATACAACAGATGAAGCCTCTGTTTCAGATTTGTTAACAGAGCTTACACTTCAGAAGCAATATGGAAAACCTGGTTACGAGAAGAAGGGTATAGGCAGAAACCTCACAACTATTTCCTGCTATATCGTGTCCTTTAAAATATTATATGTAGACCTTACACATCTGTTAAAAACCTGAGTATTGGTGTAAGGAAAGGAAAAGACGGAAGACAGAACCGTATCGCAACAGCTGTTTGCTGAGAGAAGAACGCGGTCCATGAGCTCTCCCTAGTGGGGTAAAAAATCCCTGCACCAAAAGAACTGTGGCTGGTCATGCCGCTCATTTCTTCCATGATTCCTCGAGTATGTCTACAGACCATGTACTCACAGTAGTCTGTTTCTGCCAATTAATTAGAAGAACCACTACTATTCAGTCAGGGAATTTACTCTGCGTTGGTGAGACCGCATCTGGAATATTGTGTCCAGTTCTGGGCCCCTCAGCTCAAGAAGGACACAGGACTGCTGGAGAGAGTCCTGCGCAGAGCTATGAACATGATGAAGTAAACAAACATTTCTCTTATGAGGAAAGGCTGAGGGAGCTGGGTCCTTTAGCCTGGAGAAAAGGAGACTGAGAGATTATTACTTCATCAATGTTTCTAAATATGTGAAGGGTGGGTATCAGAAGGATGGAGCCAGGCTCTTTTCAGTGTCATCTAGTGACAGGACAGGGGGCAATGGGTGTCAGCTGGAACACAGGAGGTTCCATATAAGTATCAGAAGGAACATCTTCACAGTGAGGGTGACAGAGCACTGGAATGGGCTACCCAAGGAGGTCATGGAGTCTCTCCTTCTCTGGAGACATTTAAAACCTGCCTAGAAATGTTCCTGTGTGACCTGGTCTAGGTGATCCTGCTGTGGCAGGGGGCTTGGACAGGATCATCTTTCGATGTTCTTTCCAATCCCTAACATTCTGTGATTCTGTGATTTAATTTTGAAATTAGTACACTCCTGTGGTGGAGGATTGTATTCGACACACTAAAATTCCAAGCAGGTGACGGCGGCGTGAGGGTCTCTGTGCCGCGACGGGGTCGGGTAGCTCCGGGGCTGCGGGGTAGCGGCCCCGGGCCTCCCGTGCTGCCGCCGCCCATGCCGCTGCGTGGTAGCGCGGATACCGGCGCGGGCTCGACGGCAGAGGAGCGCGGCGGCCAGGGGCTGCGTAACGGCGGAGGCGAGAGCGTGGCCTCAGGGCTGCAGGACGCGCTGTCGCGAAGTGCGGAAACCCCAAGAGCACCTCCCCGCCGCAGTTTGAAACACAGCACTCTGAACCCCCCGCCGGAATGCTACAAGCTACCTTCCAGGTAAGGCTCCCTCAGATTCTGGTCGGGGTGATCTAGAAAAGGAGCCACATTTGTTTTCACCTAATCAGCATAATGAATGGGCTGGCATAAAACAACAAGCCCTCAAGGAAGGCGATTTTCAAGCGGCTGAGACAACAGTAGCTCCTCTTACTTCTCAAGGTCAGGGGGGAAACCCACAGTGGGGAATCTCTATCCTTTTGGGTTATGAAGGAGCTGCGCGGTACTGTTACTGAGAGCGGGCTTTCTTTCCCTTGTTTTGCAAGCCGTCTGACCTCCCTATTTGCGAGCAGTTGTTATGCGTGTGGGAAGCCAGGACATTTGAAAAAATTGCTTAGAGGCGTGCAGGGGCCTGCCCCCAGGGCTCCTGGAGCTTGCTCGGGATGCCGTAAGGGGCGGCAGTTTGCCGAAGTCTTCGCCGGACTGGACCTGAAAACCTCCCACGCAGTAATAGTTTGAGTCTTCAGTTCACTTATTATCAACAAATGTTGTGGGACCCTTACCCCTAGGAACACAAGCGTTGCTATTAGCAGTTAGAAAGGGGACATACTGTACACTTTACTAGTCCCTGTATAGGGGGAAAATAGGAATTCTCCTATTTTTGTTGTTAGAGCCAGGTTATTTGGCCTTGAGGGGCTGGAGTCAAACTCTTCCTGTCCCTGAGGGCAACCCCCAGCCTCCAACTGAGACAGAGACTGAGAGACTGTGGAGACAGCACAAGGCAACTCAAAAACATTTATTATTGACAACAACAAACAAGCAACTAACTCCTAAACCTGTTTCTACATCTACAACACTAACTTAAGCCTAAGGTCTTTCTATCTACTGAAACAACAAATTCCTAACACTGCGGCTACTTGAACCCCATTGGGGTCCACTTCTATCACCAGCAGTTGAGGTGTTGAACCCACAGGTGCAGGTGGGGCAGTGGTGGTTGAGGCCTTGGCTGGGTGCCAGCAAAAGCTGCTGCTGGTCTGACCACAGGCACCACGGATGGACAGGGGGATAGTGGCCAGTCAGCACTGGTGACCTGCCTATCAGCTGCTTTGAGCCCTTCAGCCTCAAGGTTGAGCAGTCCTTTGGGTGGTACAAAGAGCACATCTGGGGACGCCATGATAGGAGCAGGAGACACCAATGGGGTGCCAGCAGGGCTGTGGCTGGGAGCCGCTGTGGTGGAGATGGGCCGGCACTGCACATCTGGCCTGTTGGGTTAGCCAAGGGCTCCACCAATGCAGACATTCTGGTCACAGAGGTCTGGTGGTTGGAATCCTCTGCCTCAGCTCCTGCAGAGCATCAGCTTGGCATCTCCTGCAGGGCTGTGGTGGACTCTGCCCAACACCAAGATTTGTCCTCAGTGCCTTCAGCAGGCTGGGGCAGTCCCTCCTGAAGATGGGGCTCTCGTAGAAGAGCAGCTGCAAAATGCAAAGAACAGCAGTTAGTTGCCGGCACTGCAAGGACCACTGAGACCCAGATCCCATCAGTCAGCATTTGCTACGGCCCAGACAAACAGGGGCCCTACAAAGGCCTCCCTGGGGCATTTTCCCCCTGCACCCATGGCTGAACACAATATGAGGGGGGGACTCTCCTCAGGAATCGCTCCCCTTGTGTTTGCAGTAGTTGGGAGCAGAGAAGGGTCGGCATTTCAAAAGCCTCACAATGGCTGGAGGAGCCCAAACACCCCAGCTTCCAGACACCTTCCTGTGGAAGTGGCAGGCAGGGAATAAGGTGATGCTGACGGGGATCTCATCAGCACAAAGCAGCTGCCAGCAGAAGCCTGAAAGGTTTGGTAGAGACAGCACAATGGATGGGAAGAGCTCTCTGGTTGCTGGGTTCAGAGGCAGCAGCAAGAGCCCAGATCTCTTCTATCAGTATTTCTGCTCCTCCAAGCTTCTGCCCTGAGAAGGTCTGGAAATGCCCTGTCAGATCCCATGGGGCCATTTGCTCCTGCCCCATCTCCTCCCTCTTGCAGGCTGATTTGGTCTGGCCATGAGCCCTCTGTGTGTAGAGGAACCACTCACCTTCCCCAGAATCGGCCCTACAACTGCTATTTCCTCCAGCTGCTCGTTGTGGAGGGACACTGGCACTGACTCCTGCATCCTGCAGAAGCTGTAGGTGATCATCTGCTGGGAGAAGCACCTGATGGAAGTGGTGTTAAAGATCATCTCAGGTCTGCTCCTCCCCAGCACCTCCATCTTGAACAGATTCTTGGTGATGACCACACAGCAGCCGTTGTTGCCCCACCAGATGGAGCACAAGTAGGGGCTGTTGACCACTCGCCACAGCTTTTTCAGGAAGAAGAGGGCTGAAGCTGTGCTCATCTTCTCGCAAAGCTCCTGCAATTGGGCTGTGCTGTTGGGGTCCCTGGGCTTCTTGTAAGAAGCCTGATTGCAGTCCCCAGGTGCTCCTGTGCCATGTCCTGGNGCTCGTTGTGGAGGGACACTGGCACTGACTCCTGCATCCTGCAGAAGCTGTAGGTGATCATCTGCTGGGAGAAGCACCTGATGGAAGTGGTGTTAAAGATCATCTCAGGTCTGCTCCTCCCCAGCACCTCCATCTTGAACAGATTCTTGGTGATGACCACACAGCAGCCGTTGTTGCCCCACCAGATGGAGCGCAAGTAGGGGCTGCTGACCACTCGCCAGAGCTTTTCCAGGAAGGAGAGGGCTGAGGCTGTGCTGATCTTCTTGCAAAGCAACTAGAATTGGGCTGTGACGGCGGGGTCCCTGGACTTCTTGTAAGAAGCCTGATTGCAGTCCCCAGGTGCTCCTGTGCCATGTCCTGGGTTGAAGGTGCACCCTCCTCTGGCTCCTCCAGGCTGAAACCCAGCGTGGTCTGTGCTGAAGGAGACTCCATCCTATGTTGCTCCCCAAAGTCTGTGTCCCAACTGCCCGAGGAGTTCTGCAGTGTCACCCAGACACCTCTGGTGGCTCTGAGTGACCTCACAGCATGGCACCATCTCCTGGCAATAGGCAGGGGAATAGTCATGGAATCGTAGAATCACAGACTGGTTCTGAGGGCAAAATAGAACCAGAGAATCGTTCAGGTTGGAAGAGACCCTGGAGATCATCCAGCCCAACCAAGAACCCAACTCTACCAAAGTCACTACCAGACCTGAACTCTCAGCACCACATCGACATGTCCTTTAAAGAAGGTGGATGGTGTCCTCAGCTGCCCGGAGCAAAGCATTGCCAACAGGGCATGGGTGAGGATCCAGTGCTGGTGAGGCTGCACACAGGGTACTGTGTCCCGTTCAGGGCTCCCCAGTACAAGAGACACGGACATACTGGAGACAGTCCACTGAAGGGCTGCAAAGGTGGTTAAGGAGCTGGAGCATCTCACACACAAGAAGGGGCTGAGAGAGCTGAGGCCGCTCAGCCTGGAGAAGGCCCAGGGGTCTCTTATCCATGTCTGTAAAGACCTGAAAGGAAGGAGCAGAGGAGACAGATCCTCAGTGGGTAGAGCATGGGACTCTGAATTCAAGTTCAAGCCCCATGTAGGACATCTTGAGATAGTACTGTAGGCTTACTCTGCTCCAGCAGGGGGGGGTTGGAATTAGATGATATTTCAAGGTCCCTTCCAGCCTGTAACCTTCTGTGACCTGACTGTGATTTTAGATCGTCAGTGACATAAAATTTTAATATATCAATAAATCTCTTTCACTCATGAAAAACCTTGCTAGTTTGCAGAGACAACAGTCATTTATTGGTTCTGCAGCGGTCATGGTCATCTTCTCTTCCTAAAACCATATGTATTTTGGGGGTGTACTGTCTGCAACGGAATAAAAACTGCGAGATGCCAAACCAAGGCAGATATATTAAAATTAGAGATAAGATATACCTACTAAACTGCAGACATTAGTGAGCACGTGAAGTAATAATGGAAGAGGCATGTTCTCCATCTCCTAGAGTTGCCAGGCAAGTCCCGACTGTTTCAGAGGTAGGCTTAAGCCCATGTTTTGTGCTGTTTGGCTTAGTGTAACTGCTTGGAATTCCCTGGGCTATGTCATGTAGGTCTGGCTGGATGCATTAATTATCTCTCTGGCTTTTAAAACTATGCATATATATATGAATTACAAAGCCAGTGTCAGACCTGATTTGTACTTGGGAGACAGTCTTGGTACACCAGGTGCTGTAGTCTTACCCTGCTCCAGCAGAAGGGGTTGGATTTAGACGATCTTTCAGGAACCCTTCCAGCCTGTAACATTCTGTGATCCTGTGATAAAAAACCAGGCAAGATTTCTCAAGAGTTATGTATAGCACAGATATGCTGAAACCATGTAACAGTTTCTTTTCCCAAATGAAAATGAAATAACTTCTAGTAACTCTTTCCAAACACAACTTTTTGTTTATATTTTTCATAGTAGGATTAAACTGGGATCAAGCTTGTGATCTTTCAGGTCATATTTTCAAAACAATTAAGACATATTGACAAAGTAGCATAATCAAATGCCTTCTTCCAATAAGACCTATGAGCATCTGTTCCTTAAATCATCATCCCTTTATTTAGTTGAATGTTATTTAAATATTTAATTAAAATAATTACTCTATTATTGCATTATGCTAGTTGAAGAAAAGTTTGAATTAGATTAAATGAGTGTATGCATTTTTTTCAGCTTGTCCATTCTCAAATATCAACTCCTTTTACACCACAAACAGCCTCTGCCGCACACTAGACAGTAACAGCAGCGTAACAATACACAGGACAGAGTAATTTAAATATGTTTGCAGATTTGATATGTTGATAGCAAAAGTCCTCACTTAATCCTCATCTGCTTCTCTAACTTAAATTTTCTTTATTCTCTTACATCTAAGAATGGTGCTTAATATCTGAAAGAGGAGAGCACACCTTTCCAGACCATTCCAGAAGTGTGAAAGCTGTCAGGAGGAAAATAAAACCCTAACAATTTAACTGGCATACAGTTTTGCTGTATCTGCTCTGTATGAAAATGCAGAGAGTGAATGGGAGTTTGTAGCAGGGTAAAGGAAGTGCCAATGCTGAAAATTCAAGAGGACATCTGGATATAATTACAGAGCTGGAAGATTATCCTTTGGGGAAGAAGCAACTCAGTATTGTACTTTGAAATGAAGTATTTTTTTCCTTCTTTAAGGGAGGAAAGATTTCCTTCTTTAGTTCATATGCATAGCACGTGATCTGTTTCCCAAAATACGCCATATTTATTAGGCATTTTACCTGCTTTCGTGGTGTGTTGTCATCCTCTGCACTGTCATCGTTCTCCGCAGAGCAAGCATATTGCAAGCCAGATGGAGATGATGGGGCCTCAGCTATATCCTGTTGCAGAGTGGCTAAGAGAACAGGGACATGGATCAATAGAGGCATTGTACAATCCAGGCTTTGAGCAGGAACAGTTAGAATTGAATTAGGCCTGGGAACGAAGGCCATGGGAAGCAGCTGGTGTGATGATTGAACATTGAAGATAGCATGGACGATGAGATTGTGACCAAGGATGAAGCCAAGGACTCACCAAAAGTCTTACAACATTGTATTGAGCAAGGCCAAGGCCCTAAGACAGGATGCTTTTGTGACTTGTAGTCAGAACAGAGTTTGATTGTTTGTATGGTATCAGGTCTTTTAACCCATAAGTGCTTGGAATAGTTATGTCAATCATAGGGCGATAGATTTAAGAACCAACAAGCCTAGAACACACAGTTAAGCCTAACTCTATATAAACTAATGTTTAGGTATAACAAATCGGAACTTGCTCTATCACTCATATTGAGTCGACTGCATGCTTCTCCGCACCTCCCCCAGCAATATCCCTTGCCGATTATCACTTCTTTCACAATCAGTGCAAAAGCTCATTACATTATCTGCTGGAGATATGGACCCCTCTGTGCTAACCCCACCCCAACTCCTGTGAGCATAGAAGAGAGACACAAAGATGGAGAAAACCTTCAAATTTACATACTCACAGAGGAGACACAAATCTTTGCGTATTTACCATATATTCCTTTTCAATTACTTCCCATAAAGCAAGAAGACACAACTGATAAAAATACATCTATCGTCAAGTATTCTTAGCAGCACACATAGCTTTGTTCATTGGTTTGTACAAGGGGATTACATTTGTTGCAAAGTGACTCCAGCATACTGTTTTGGGGTAATACTAGCTGAATTTTTAAATTGCTATGGTTGCTTCTGTTTGCATGGATCAGCTTCAGAGAAAAGATGACACGGAGCACTCTCAGAGCTTCTGAAAATATAACCTTCTGCATATCCCCTTATGTGCATGATAAGGCAGAAAGAGATGTTGGTTCTCCACAACTGTCATTTCTCACTAAATGAGTCTGACTCATTTAGTCAGGGTCTTCCTTTTCCTCCTCTCTAACCTTGGCATCCTTTAAATACAGGTGACCACTTTCATCCACCACAAGATATGTTCACACTGACAAAGCAGTGGTCTAATACCACTTGAACATTTTGCTTTGGCTACATGATCTGTATCAAAGGAAAGAAAACACTCTAACATTGTTTGAGCTATGGTGTGTCAAGACCCCTTGTTACACACTCCTCACATCCCCAAGGTCTGCCTGCCTGATCTCAAAACCCAATCAGTTGTGGTATTGCTGTGCAGCCTTGAAACAAGCTGAGCAAGAGCCATGAGAAGATTCTACAAGATGTGTCTTCCCTGTATCTACAGCTCTTAGCTTGAGCTGTGTTGCAGCAATACCCATA
Organism: Rhinopomastus cyanomelas; assembly: GCA_013400115.1. Lineage (NCBI taxonomy): Eukaryota > Metazoa > Chordata > Aves > Bucerotiformes > Rhinopomastidae > Rhinopomastus > Rhinopomastus cyanomelas. Next base: position 2,157 of record VXBP01000721.1, on the reverse strand, counting down.
CCTGCTGAAGTCTAATGTCAATAGTCACATTTTGACTTCACTTCCTAGCTTGACTTTGGACCTCTTCCACCTGTATGGGTTTTCATGATGACAGCTGGACCCTGGCTCACCCAGGCTGCTGTCACCAGACCTACCCTGGTCTCCTGGCTTGGCTACCACAGTGAGTATTTTCTGGAACCTTCAGCATGGTGCCACTCTAAGCTCCATCTCCTCTCCTCTTGCAGAGTGGCCCATTCCTGACACCCAGCTTTGCAATTGATTTCTGAAAACCTCCCATACAGAAAGGGATGATTTATTTCACTGCCTCTGCACATCAACAGTATCATCCAGAACACCAAGCCTGGATCTCTGGAGTCCATCTCATTGTATACCCTGATTCAGTGAATTCATCAAACATGTAACACTGAGAACACAGGAATTGCAGGTTTCAGTATTATCTAGCCCTTAATCTTTTGCTAAGAACACTAGTATGCATCCTCCTGAATTAATTCCCACCTGCCGGGAGAAACTGCCTCTTCTGCCTATGCTAGGTCTCTTCACTGACTCCAGAGCCTGGCAGGTCTCACTAGTGCTCCTCAGGTGGTCCCATGCCTGATCACTTTTAGTATGGCAGTGCCTTTAACCCCAGGCCTAGCACACCATTCACTGGCATGCACTCTGTTCCAGGCTATTTTACAGTAAAACAATCATCCTTGAGATTCACTGGAGTCTTCTTCTGAAGATATTTCAGGAGGCTTCCCTCTCTGTAGTTGCACTGTAAATCACACTTCACCTTTCAACAGGATATTGTGTGAAGAAATCAATAGCTGAACACCTACCTGTGGTGGTAGTAGATCCTTTCCCCTCCTTACTCTACCTCTTTCTCTTCCTCTTTCTTTCGTTTTCTTGTTTCACCACTCTTTGTACCACATACTGTTGAACAATAAAGTTGTGTTAACACATAATCCTGGTCATGTTCGCCTTATTTTTGTACTTTAAGGTCACAGTTAAATGAAACTCTCGTGAGTCCATCACAATTCTGAAGTGCGGCAACAGGTTATATATATATATATATCTATACACATATACAACCTGTATATGCAAAATATATACAGGTTATAAGGACCTATATTCTTCAGGCTGTTTTGATATGGAAGAGCAGACTGCTCATCAGAAGTTGCTTTGTCACCTAGAATGTGTGAAAAATACCAAATTTCTTCTGGATTGTTATTGAGTACAAGCTAAGAATTGACATCACTAAAAATGCTTCTTCCTTTTTCTCACATTAACTGTAACTGGTATTACAAAGATGCTGTACTATCATAGTATTGTAGAACATTATACCTTCTCTTCTATTACAAGCAAGGCTTCAGTACCGTAGATGCTGAGTACTTAAGGTAGTAATAGTTAAGGAACCATAATTGTAAATCTTGTGCCAAGACATTCAAACCAGTAATACATCCAATAGGAGCTTAACATTGGTTAAGGTCTATTGCTAGGGGAAAAAAGGTCACTGCAGCTTTAGGAGAACAAGTCAACAGAAACAGTAGGACAACTCAGAAAGTAAATTGTGTTAGTGCACAAATGTTAAACACACCACTTTTCTGTGCAGGGAAAAATTGACTGAGATGTTCCACATTACCTTCTTGATCACAGAATCATCCTGGTTGGAAAAGACCCCTGGAACCATCAAGTCCAACCCTTGAACTACCCTACTTTATAAGTTCACCCCTAAACCACATCCCTTAACACCTCATCCAAACGATCTTTAAACACATCCAGGGATGGTAATTCAACCACCTCCCTGGGAAGCTCATTCCAGTGCCTGACCACCCTTTCTGTGAAAATATTTTTCCTACTATAAAGTCTAAACCTACTGTGCTGTAACTTGAATCTATTCCCTCTTGTTCTATCACTAATTGCTTGTGAGAAGAGACCAGCACCAATCTCTCCACAACATCCTTTCTGGTAGTTGTAGAGAGTGATGAGGTCTCCTCTCAGCCTCCTCTTGTTCAAAATGAAGAGCCCCAACTCTTTCAGTCTTTCCTCATTAGATT
>VXBP01000720.1:0-57502 GCA_013400115.1 Rhinopomastus cyanomelas | reverse complement strand
CTATGATTCTATGATTCTATGATTCTATGACATATGGTACACATGAGGGTGAATTCTGCTGAGACATTACATTTTGTTTTTAAATGTGACTCTTGTCTTAATCTCTGTCTCAGATTTTGCTTATATGAAGTTTATTTCCTGAAAACAAACAGGTAAGAAACAAAAATAAAGGATAAGATTACTCACATCCTCATTTTACTATGACTTCAAATGAGCAAGAAACCCTCACTAGCTGCTGGGCAGAAGAGTCACTTTATACAGCCATTGCTAATACTGTTGTGTATATTTAGTTCAAACAAAACTTATCCTATGCTAACATCATGTGTTTCAATTTTACTTGATTAGAGGTGTGACATAGTCAAAGGGAAAGTCTAGAAGCCTGAGGGAAGCAGACTTACATCTATCACTGTAGATTCTGAATTGATTTCCCCCCCCCACCATGCACTGTACAGAGTGACACTCAATCTTTTCCATAGAAATGAAAAGTTTGGCCTAAAGAATAACCTTGTGCAGGGACATGATGATTTGAGGGATCAAATTTTACTGAAACAAATACATTAAATGTTATTATGAAAAAAAATCCCACTCTGCAGAAGTTTTTGTAAATATCCATGAGATCAGTTATTGTACAGCACTGGAAAATTGTACTGACTTCAAGAACAATCACTGGTATTTTCTCAAACAAGGAAAGCTATATATCAGAGGATAAGATATTTGGCATTGAGAGATTAATTGCATTCTCATAAATGCAAAAAAAGATTTACTGTCTCATGGTCAGATTTTAGAATTACATAGGAGCGAATACGAGTTTTCGCACTTTGGCTTCACTACTAATTTACTGTATTTGACTTGTCTTTTACCTGCAAAGATTCTGATGTTGTAGCTGCCAGTCAAACAAGACAATAGCTTTAACAGAATCTCTGAAGAGTTTGTAATTCTTATAGAGTAAATCTATCAATACTCAATATGTATGTTTCTCAGTTTGCATTCCTTCCTAAAAAAGATTGAATGGGATATTTTAAATCCTGACTATTCTAATAGATTTTACCATAAAAATTCAAAATAAATAAAACTCTCCTGAATCTTTCTCAAGATACCTGAACAAGAACTAAAGAATTGAGATTTAAATTGTATTAATCACACAATCCAAAAGTAACTCATTATGTGGAGCTTCAGGTATTCTCTATGGGACACAGTTAATTGAAAGATTCCAGAAGCTTTATTAGGTATTATCAGGCCAAGGAAATGGTTCTGTAATGCTGGGATTTTTTTTGGCCCTCTACGATTATACTCATTCAGCTTTTATCTGAACATGGAATGTTCTTTCAGAGCTCATTTGAAAACCAAAGGATTACATAAAAAGAAGTTTTTTATTTTTGCATTATAATGGTTTTCAGCCAAGAATCCCCTGACAGCTTAAAACATTAATTGAATAAGCCTGTCTGGAATACAGACAAAGGTCCTATTTTATAAATGAGTAAACTGATGTAGCTAGAGAGAGAAGTTAGCATCCTAGCTCCAGACTGTCTTGGGCTAGACTAGCATTAAAGCATGTTTTTAATTTCAAGCACATAATTAAGTGTTATTACTGCTAATTCTGTTGCTTATATTCTGACTACACAAGAAATTCACTTAACTGTTTTCCTGATTTGACGTAAGAGATCAAGGAAGAACATGATCGTTACAGACCTCAACTAGCCTGGCATGCGATGTGCTGCCGTAGACAAGACATTTTGATGTCACTGCCTCTCCAAAAGCATAGCCATGGATGCACACAAAAACTACTTAATGAAGTTGCAATTCTCTAGATGCAAACTTTCAAACCTTCCCAAACTGTACAGAAGGGTCTATCCTGTGGGTCTATACAAATATCTCAATATTTTTATATTCATCTGCTATTTTATTTCCCCAGCCTTCTGATCTATAAAGCTTCTTGACCTCTCTAATACTTACGGATTTTTTTTCCTGAACTTAGACCTCTCACTTGAAGGATTGAAGTTTTATTGGTCCTCTTTTCCCTGCCACAGGTAGTAAGGGTATGAAGTTATTAGAATATAGTGTAATAAAAGAAGGACTGATAATACTTCTCTTACTGAGACTTGAACCAAGCTTAATATTGAGGAAAATTCAGGTTTGTGTGTACAGTCACCACCTCATGTGATTGGTCTAGGGCTATTCAAGGCCAGAGGATGTGCTGGATAATTCTATATGTAACCCATTTCCATTAGATTTTCTTTTAGAGACACGTTTTTTCCTTATGCATTCCTGAAGCTGTACTGAGATTGAGGAAAATCCACCTAATGTACAGGTAAAAGATAATAAAATAACACATATTATGTTGTGCTGTGAAGAGGGGGAGAAGAGAGAAGGAAGCCACAGCACTAGCTAGCTGGTAGTGTTGCTCATAATAAGCATCTTATTTGCACCAGGGTACTTTAAAAGAGGAAACGAAAGTGGGTGTTCACTTAGTGGTGTCTGGAGATATTCCATAACCAGTGGACTCAGACAGAGACCCAAAGCAATGAGACAAATAACGGAAACAGGTAGATCTTAAACAGCTTGCATGTCTTTATCAGATAGCCTCAGATTTTATGTGATTCTTGAGAAAGTTATGCACAGTGTATTTTCCTGACTACATTAAAAGTGCAGAAATGCCTTAAAGTTACCTTTCTGAAAGTAGTTAGATTTACTACTTTGTTAATTTATTTTTCTGGAAGTCACTGATAAGTTCAGTTTTCTGCTATGTTGTAAAATAATCTGCCTTTAAACATATGAATTACTGGACAAATTAAGTGCCTTTTCCTGTAACAATAGCCATAATCCAAATGCTTTGTCTGGAATCTGCACATTTGGCCAGAGAATTATTCATGTTACATTAAATTACATTTCTGTTTTTCTGGGCTGCCTCTTCAAATTTTCTTGACACTTCAATTCATTAAGCAGATGGAGAAGGAACATGTGACTGCAATATTTTGCTCAATAATATTTAAGCTCATTCCCTGCAAACTAGTGTAATCCACCACTCTTAGAGAAGGGTTGTTTCACTTCAGCTCCCTTCCTAATAACAGACTGAAGGCTGCCTTACAGAAATCCATTCCTGGCAATTCATGCAGAGTTGATTAAATACCTCTATTTAACCCCACCTTTCCCTTGATAAATGCAAAGAGGGTAAAACTGGAAAGCTGTTGATTAAGATTATATTGGACAATTAATTATGCACTGTAATAACCTCTGATCCAAGCAAACGTTTCCTTTTTCTTCTAATCAGCTGGAATGAAAAGTGATCGAATAATTACAGGTTCTTGTCTTCCAATCAAGCTGTAGGTAGAGAAGAGGTATTAAGACGAAATCAAGCAGGACCTTAAAGAAAGTACAGTAATAATGAAGCAAATGCAGAAGCAGCATCATATATACAAGTGAAGTTATCCTGAGATGGATTCTCTAAAGAGCATATCCAGTGTCAATAGGATATGCAAAGCTGTTCCTGGCCAATATCTCAGAATCACAGAATCACAGAATGTTAGAGGTTGGAAGGGACCTCAAAAGATCATATAAGTCCAGCACCCCCCTGCTAGAGCAGGGTAAGCCTACAGTACTGTCTCAAGGTGTCCTACATGGGGCTCGAACCCATGACCCCAGGAATTCAGAGTCGCATGCTCTAATATGTTCATATCTGAAAGTTAATGAAAGGACCGATCATTCAGGAAAGATTCCACATCTAAATCTTCAAAGGCTGCCTCTTTCGAGTAGTTTCCCACAGAGGTGGGGGAATAGTTCAAAAATTCTTCTCTACAGAGATGAGAAAGCAGTAAAATTTATGAGAGAAAACTAAACCCACAGTGTGTTGCATTAAGAACCCCCAAAAATGAATGTTTATATCTTCTCAGATCCCTCAGTCTTTGGAAAGTAATTGTAAAACAGAACCAGCTCTAGACCTCTTCAGCCACTTTGGATCCTGGAATGTGTTTTTGGTCTCACTCGTCACGTAGTAATAATGTATTGAATGAAATAACATTTTAAAAGTGAGAACTCTGTGTAGTTCAGGGTTTGGGGGTCTTTTTTGTGCAGTCGATGATAATGAGTCAGTTCTTCACTGAGTAGATCAACGTTTATCAGGCTGAGGAACTTGATCAGTAGCAATGTCTTGCCTGCATCACAGTTTGGCAGTCTGGTGTACTGCAAAGCTCAGTGGCCTCTCCTCTTGCAGCTCTGGGAATCTATGCATATCTCTTTAACTGGACTGGGAAGTGGGGACTTAACTACTGATGCCCTTAAGTGTTCTGAGCAGGGTCATCTGAGACGTTGCTAGAGGTGCCCATCCTTCAACTACTCTCCCACAATGTAGGTGTCTTAACTAGAGACATTTAATTTAAATACTTACCACTAGCAAGTCATGTACTGGTCAATATCACTTTCCTTCTTTGGTTTTGACAAATTGCATTTCCATGTGATCTCATCCAACTAGCTATAGCAATACAATCAAATATTCAGAATATAGGACAATAATTTAAACTAATCATAGAATCATAGAATGTGTTGAGTTGGAAGGGACCTCCAAAAATCATCTAGTCCAACTCTCATGCGGTGAGCAGGAACATCCTCAACAAGATGAGTTTTCTCAGAGCCTTTTCCAGTCTCACCATGAATATCTTCAGGTGTGGGGCTTCAACTACCTCCCTGGGCAACCTGTTATATCATCTAGATCTTGCTCCCTAACATAAGACTATTTGTTTAATAAGTCATTAAAACAGAAACAAATCTTAGTCAAAATTATTTTTTAAAGTTTAGGAAGAAACTTTTAGTTTCTTTTTTTACTCCTAAAATTGTTTAAATTTCTAAGAAGAGACCTCTTTTTTATTTATGATTATCTGTACTTCTGAGTACTTAAAGTGTGAGCCTTAATTATACATATATTTATTACACAAGTGTGCAATGCTATTGAAATGTATTTTCAGATCAAAGAATGATCATGAATGATCATAGTATTAAACTTCCTTTCTAATGCTAGAAGTTTTCTTTGATTTTAACAAAATCTCAGAAAGTTCCTCAAGTACATATTGTTTTGTTGTGAACACTGAAGTAATAAAAGCAGCATTTCATGCAGTGTGTAATGAACTCATTATTTGGTTTCATATGATTAATTTTCCTTTTATAAGATCCTCGTGCATCTATGAAGATTTTAATATTCTTTTTAAGGAATACCATCAGGATATGAAACAGTGCAAAGGTGGGATGTAGCACATTGTTCACTTATGAACATCACTTTTGATCACATCATTAAATACACAGTCCTGTCCCACGGATGAGCAGGGTGTTTGTGGCCCAGTGATGTGGATATTAATGAGCATCTTTCCTTGCCTCTGACTTTCATTGAACTTTTAATCACCTTTGCTGTTTGGAGAGCTTTGCATCAATTCTAGCTAAGTTCTTCCAGAACTCGTTTCATTTCTTTTACATGACTGACCTTTCTCACACATGGCTGGTTATCACAAGTTGAAGAGACTTGCGGGTCTGTGCTTCTGAATCTTGAGGCATTTAATTGCGTCTAGAGGCATTTTACTGTAGGATATGAAAGAATGCCCGACTACTTAACTCATTACTTGCTTTAACAGCGATCTGAAACCCAGACTTTCTATTCAGGGTTTCTGTTTGTGGTTTGATTCCGGTGGGGTATTTCTGGGGGAGAGTGTGTTTGCGTTTCTTTCTCTCTTGCCCACGATTTAATGATAGAATTATCTATAAATAATTACTGATTGAATCAACATACAGCTTAATTCCCAATACATCTTTCTTCATCAACTATTTACAATCCTTACTTACACTACCCGGTCTTATATTCACAGGCTTTTCCAAATCAGTGTACATAGCAGCCCTTTAAAACTGGACAGCTTTTCTGGTGATGAATGACTGAAATTATTTTTATATTTGTACTATTCTTTTCATTGCAGTAAAGCTAAATTGACCGTACAGTCTATCCCTTCTGAAAAAGCATCATTTATACAGGGCTAGTCTAAAATCAAGTAAATTGTTTTAAGAATGGCGATGTGTCCAATATATTCAAACTCTGTGGTTTTTATTCATTTTAGATTTACATTAAGATTCACCTGACACAAGGTTACATTTCTGAAACTTAAATATCCAACTCTAAGCTAGTCTTTAAACTCCCTCTAATGCTTGTGCAGAGAAATAGTCTCCTCTAGAGGGTAATTTGTCCTAATTATCTTGAATATCACAGGCTTTGATTAGTGGCCTCTGGCAATAGCTGTTTATTTTCAAAGGAGCATGGATGTGTATATTAAACTAGGGGCTTAACGTTTTGGTGGTTAAGGCTAGGTGATGCAAATGCCACCTATAAAGTTGTGAGGTGTGTTTTATTTTTTTGGTCTGGTACTGTACCAGTACTTTCAACATCTGAGACGAAACCATCCAGAGCTTCTCCACAGAACCCTCTGCAGCTTTCTTCATGCTATTGATCAGCCTGTTACTTTTGTATGCTTCAAAATTATCACCACACTCTACATAAGTCGCAGAATCACAGAACATTAGGGATTGGAAGGAACCTCAGGAGATCATCTAGTCCAATCCCCCTGCCACAGCAGGACCACCTAGACCAAGTCACACAGGAACATATCGAGGCGGGTTTTAAACATCTCCAGTGAAGGAGGCTCCACAACTTCCCCGGGCATCCTGGTCTAGTCCAGCTCTACAATAATTTTCCGTATCAGTTATTGCAGAAACCTAACTATAACGACTGTTTGTATCTGGTGTAAAAGAAAATTAACCCACAATACCTGTGCTTAAGGAGCACATCTGAATATCAGACTATTTCTTTTGCTTTGTTCTGTTTCATTAAGTATAAAATAAATAAATATGCAGACAAAGAGCCCTTGAATGACATTTATTTGCAGTCTCAGTATGATGATACCAGAGATAATTCTTTTTCACAGCTACAAAGCAACATGAATTTAAAACTGAGATTCAGCTGGGTGACTTCAGTCAACTAATCATAAAAACAGTTCAGAGAACAGCCAGGTGAGTGGAACCCCATCTATGCCTTACATTCTGACCAGAAATCTATGGGGACATGTGTAGCACACTGAAAAGATGAACCACATTCAAATATTTTCTCAGTTCCTCTCTTCAGCTAATGGATTCTATGTTGAGTTGGATGGGGCTTTGTGCAAGGTGATCTAGTGGAAGGTCTCTCTGCCCACAAGACAGAGTTTGGAGCTAGGTGATGTTTATGTCCCTTCTAATCCAAACCATTCTATGATTCAGGATTGTATGATTAAATTTTATAGGTTGCATCTGTTGCAATGTGGTTTGGATACGGATTCGTGGGAAGTTCAATCATAAAAAGTTATCATTTAATGCACAGGATGATGCAAACAAGCTTAGAAATATACTTCAATAAATTGATAGCAGAGCCAAATTGGGGCAAAAAAAATATCGAGGTAGGTTTATGGGTAAGAAAAGGTTCGAATTAGATTATCACCCAAGAGTTTTGTGTCCATCATCTCTTCCTTTTTCCCTGGAGTCCCGAGTACAGTTTCCACATCTCATGTGTCCCCTTAGTGCAGTGGGAGACATCTCTGAAAACCAGGGATCTGTAGGGCCACTTCTATCTTCGTCCATGTCCCACCTGTGTGGCCCCTGTTTCAGAAAGATATAGTCCGGGTGACTACGACAGGGTGTTTGTGCACTGCCAGAGCAGGGCTGGGCAGTAGACACAATGTAGCTACAAGTATTTTGAATTGCTTATATATTTTCCCAGAAATCCTAAGCCAAATGCTAATTTCTGGTATCATCCTTTCAGCAAGAGGAAACCAAATGCAGATTTCTGGCATTCCTGCTCTTGGGACATGTAAGGACATGTTAAGACAAAGAAAATATCTTTGGTTCTCACAGCATCTTCCAACAGAAAATCCTTCGGAAACTTAGTAAGTTGCTTAGTCTGTGCAGCACTTCAGTCCCTGTGATCACTTCCACTGGTCAAACATGAGAAAAGTATTCTGGAGTATCTGTCTAATATGGAAATTATCTATTCTGTGTGGAACGCTGAATCAGATGACGTCCTGACAGCTCTAATCTAAATTACTCTGTGGTTGTTCTATGTGTCCAGGACAGTGAATTACTCACAAAAGCTGAGACTGGAAGCATTCAGTTCATCAGTGCAAGTCTCTAAGGAAGATTACAGGCTGAAACACTTCCCGGTCTTAAGTGTTGTGCTTTAAATAAGCACTTGTGCAATGGTTTCTCCCTTTCCCATCTTCTCCAATTTAAATTGTATGCCCAGGAAATTAGCAACTTGGAAAAGCTTTATATTACAAATCTCCTGAAGATTTGTAACCAAAATATCTCCTCCTCCTTTACTTTTCAGCATTTGCTGATGTTTAGGATTTGTTTCTTTTATCCTAGGACACTGATTTACTATTCTAGTGGGAAAAGTGTTACATCTACCTCTGTTGGAAAGCATCATCTTCCAAGGGAAGACATGGAGCTCTCAGTTCCCAGCAAACAGGAGTGTAGCCCTCCTGAATCAATTACTTTGTCAGATGTTTTCAGGTCTGCCAATAATTCATCTTCACCGTCACGAAACAATACTTCCAATTAAGTAAATTTTTCACTTCTCTAGATTCACTGCTCAAAATTAGTGATTTTAGATTATAATGATAAATAAGTATTTTGCTTTATTAAGCTTATAGTTCTTGACTGTATGTGCCCAACCTAGGTGCTCTGTATTACATATCTGAAGCCAGGGAATTTTCTTTTAGGAACAACAAAGTCTAAAACGAGGCTACTCAAGGAATTTGGCTTTAGCACACCAGCAGCTGTGAAGATGAGTTATTAGCAGAGCCAGAAGGAAACAGAAATATTTATACTCTCAAACTATTTTTCTAGGCGCAATTCCCCATGGGCAAGAGCCGACTAATTTTTAAAAGTTCCTTTCCACAGTAACATAGTTGGCCCAGGTTAAGCTGGCGCTATTCTGGAAGCTGGCAGTGTTAAAATGAAAAAGGTCATCTGCTGTCTTTTATGATAGCACACCATGATGTGGATAAGGTTTACCAAACGTCTACAAATGAACCTCAAGGCTGTAATTCCTGATCATGATACATTGAGGATATAAAGTCACGGAAACAAAGATACAGCGTCTTTTCTCAGTCCTCCACGACTGCTTTGGTTCCCAGTATGGAAACAGCTTTAAGAAGAGGGTATGTTGTGACTTTTTCTTCCAAGAACTTTCCTTTAGTTTAATTCCTAGTGACAATGGCTCAGTGTCGTAGAAGCAGTGCAGATGGTAAAGTCACACTTGTTCCATATTTTGCACCTTGTCAGAACCTGCCATTGGGTGGATTCTCTGGGACTGACAGTATTATTAAACATCTTCTGGCATAAGCTTCAGAAACCAACACTCAGTTCAGGTATGCCACAGAGCTGTAATGGTTTTTTTGAAAAGAGAAGAAAAACAACAGATCTGTCCTCTAATGAAGAAACTAAAGAAGGACAAAGGAGCCCAAGAAAATTCCTCTTTTGGAAATATGGTGTAGAACTCTAGCCTAGAAGGAGAAGAACCAGCCAACCAACCTCTTTGAGAAAGGAAGAGTGAAAAACATCTCAATGCTCAAGACTTTTACAACAATATAAGCCTTGAAATGGATTAACTTCGATGAGGGTTCACTAGATTGGAATCTCAGCTAATTTATTTCCAAAGAAATGTCCCTGTCCCTTCAACATCACCAACACACAGTCATAATTAGTTGAGAATCTGGAATCACCATGTTGACATCATAGGAATGATCTCAGCTTTAAAAGTTATCCAGAAAATCAGAATCAGATTTTGCATGTCATCAACACACATAACCAGTGCTGCACTGATTACAAAAAGAGAAAATACCTTTCTTACCCAGCTAATGCATTAATCAAAAAAGAGCCTGGGACACATTTGCTGTTAAATCAGAGGAACATAATTCCTGATGTGAGATTCTAAGTACTAACACGGAAGAAAATGAGCTGAGATAAATGGAAATAATCATTCCTATATGATTTATGGTTTCACACTTTTCCCTCTACTTCTGGCTAATCAGAGTGAGAACTACACAGCAATTCTGAAAATTGCCTAGCAATGACTGCTAGTTTTGCTGGTCTCAGGAGCCAAGGAGGTGCTGTTGTGTTGTATAAACTTTATTACTTCACAGATATCATTTTGTGCTCTAAAGGGTCTCGGCAAATGCTTAATGACCACAGGACCTGCCTTACCAGGTCTGTGCACCAACTGACCTTCATGACAATTTCATATAATTTATTAGTAGCAGCAGAATTTCAGGATTCAAGACTTTAGAGCAATATTACATTCCTCTCTGTGGGATGAGTCTTTAGCCTGGCCAAATATGAAACCAGGCATGTCATCCTCTGCACTTGCTAAGGAAAGGAGTTGTTTCAGAAACAACCTGGTGTCTTCTGCACAACATCTGCATGATCAAACATACCGTGAGATTCCACAGATCTCTCCTTCCACTGAGGTCTCTAGGAAATAGTACAGTCCTCTGCATGTTAAACAGATGGATATAGTTTATCTCAAAATAAAGGTGTCTCCAGCTTCAATCCTCTGCCACCCTGGCTCCTCTATGTTTCACTAAGGGGACCATATTTAGTCATCTTGTTTCTTCATTGCTGATATTGATCTTTTCTGCTTGTCAAGCCCAAAGTGCTGCTAATGGAACATACCTGTCCTGTAGAGGGGAGCAGCACTGTAGTACAAGCTGAGCGTGAAAGTGGGAAGTAAAGAGATCCTGAGAGATGAAACATCAAGAGCAGAAGTTCAGTCTTTCTTGCAGGACTGCCTGTCCCTCCATTCACCCTGTCAATTCTGTTTCTCTGGATCACTGGCTTCAATTTCTGAGCTGATCTTTCTCTGAATAAATCCATCACCCCAGTCATTTTTATTTGGCATAAAACAAATAAAATTCAAGTCTTTGGAGAAGCGCTCGTATTCAGTCCCATGAGAGAGCCTTAGTGCTCAGATACTTTGATGTGGGCTATTGTAGCAATGCGAATAACACTTTCATGTCTAAGCAAATGGTTGTATTTTAAATAGATTTAAAAAATCAGCTGAACTCTCCATTCTGTGAACCACTCAGGTTTACTTACAATTCGACAGGTTTAGAAGCCTGCATAATCGGAAGATCTGGCCCTATAAGATCTTGGAGAAGAGAGCTGCAGGTTTGATATACACACTTTAATGACACAGTAAGTTTAATGAATATCCTGCTGAAAAACCAATTATTCTTTTCCAACAACATAAAGCAGTTATTAAAGCTGTTTTTTAATTAAAATCAACTCAAGTGCATTTGTGCACAAATGGACAGCACAGAGCTTTTTAAGTAATCACTCTGAATGCTCAGAACAGCCAAAGTTTATCTAAGGTAAATTGAATTCCTTTTTCTTTCATGAGGTAAAAATTGTGCTTATAGCCAGGAAAAAAAAACAACAAACCCACATTAAAAAGTTAATGTGTTTAATTTTATTTCCATGTGTAGATGAGCTTTAATTCTCTTACTTCCATCTCAGCTTTATCAATAAAACTGCAGTGCTGCAAGAACTGAGAGTTAAGGTGTGACTTGTCCAAGGACAACTCCTCTGGCTCTGCAGCATGTCAAGAGTTTTAAGGCTGGGGTGGCTTTTCACATCCACTTTCAACTGCAGTATGATCTGAAGGGCTCAAACCAATCAAGGGGATCAAGTTGATGTTGATCTCTGTTGATTGGACACAGCTATTTGTAGATGGCAAATTGGGCAATTTTTTGCTATTATCCTTAACAAGTAGGTTTTACTATTAAAGACCATCTTTCTTTTTCCTGGCAGAATGGCTCCAACACTATGCTACACTCCAGGCTTTTCTCAGTGTCATCTAGTGATAGGATGAGGTTGTAAACTAGAACACAGGAGGTTCCATACATATATCAGAAGGAACTTCTTCACAGTAAGGGTGATGGAGCATTAGAATAGGCTGCCCAGGGGGGTTGTGGAGCCTCTCTGTCTGCAGATATTTAAAACCTGCCTGGATATGTTCCTGTGTGACTTGATTAGGTGGTTCTGCTCTGCCAGGGGGATTGGACTAGTTGACCTTTCAAGGTCCCTTTCAGTCTCTAATGAGTCTACGATTCTATGATTCCATGATTCACTTACAGGGTTTTACAGTCTTCAGTGTACTTCTGCTCTTAAGTAGTGATATTTTCATTTTAAAAACAAGAAAACAAACAGAAAAGCTTGCCTTTTTTGTGATATGTTGAAAATATTCCCATCCTTTCTTTAACCTCATTGGAGGTTTCAAACTTCTGTTGACATTAGCCACACAAACCAGGTAACACAGAATTTGCATAGTGAACATTTGAGTTTCTTTGACGTTTGTCATAACAGACACCTTCTGCCCCCAGTCCACCTTCATTATCCCAAATTCACTGTCTGCCACAGGCTCTCCTGGCTTCAGCTGAATCACTCACTGGTATAGTTCAGTTGCAGTTGCCCAGTGAATACTACTCATTATCACTCATTTAACCATCTTTTGCTGTTCTTTCAATTTCATTTTTCCTGGTGATCCCCAACTGTGCTTACCCATCAAAGGTAATAGTGCTACTTGTACAATAAAACCTGGAGGAGTGTACTTGGCAATGTTCAAGTACATTAATCTCCCAGACAACTGGATAGTGAGTCAGTCAGAGGTGCTGGTCTGTCAATACAGGTTCATAGATCACTATCTGGATTTTGCATTTGATTGTGATGATGACAAAAAGACAAATGACTGTGCATGTCCAGTTATGTTGGACTAGAGAACTTTGATTTCTTCAGTTTCCGAAATACTTTGATTTTGAAGCAGCCATGCTGATGCAACTGACCTTGCCTTGTAAGTATATCTAAGCCGATCTCAGCAGGAGGTGTTGCTTGTACTCCAGTGCTAAGCAGCTCATGCTGCCAGATTTGCCAAATGACCACCATCTTCAGCAGTGCTCAGGTTCCATTCCCAAATAATGCAATGTGCAGTGACACAGATGGCACAGCAAATTAAAAAAGCATTATATGGTTTTTGCAGGGGGGAAAAAAGCTTTTAATTTAAAACAAAGAAAATAAAGACGATCCAGAATGAACTTATAATTGAAGTTTAATTGTCACCTTCCATAAAAGTAAAAATGCATAAGAAGAAACTTTAAGAGCAAGCAATCACAGCTAAAAGCATAATGTGAGCATCTGGTACTTCCATATTATGGATGATATGTTAATATATGATCTAAACATCATCTCTAATGTTTTATAAACAAAGATAAATTAACTGGATCATTTTTCCCTAGCAAGTATTCTCCACCTAACAGGATAATCTTTGAACACTAATAAAATAAACCACAAATCATATTTACTCTTGAGCTTACTCTCTTGCCGTAATTTATCCTAACATGAGACAATATGGCAAACTCTATTAACTGAAGCACAATTTGCTTTTTTTCTCCAAAGAATTAGTTTTCTTTTAAGGTGGTTATGCATAAGTATAGTTACTTTCAGAGTAAACAAATTTATTATAATTAATATTTACCCATTAAATTAACTAATTTAATAACTTAATCTGTGTTGTTCACAACATATGCATCCAGCACTATGAGCATTCAGGCATTAAAGGTTACAACAGCTCTTTTAATGTAAGAAGACTTACTCATAAAAGTTCATAGATATATTATCAAGTATGCACACGATTAGAACTGTGAGCGTTACATGTACATGACAATTCTGAGCCAATTTCTTAATTACAGTTCATGCCCAGGAGAATGACAAATAATGCAATATACTTCACAGGAGGAGAGGCCATTCTTCTAAATATACTTGGGGTTGACTCAAAATCCATTCACAGAGCACTTAATATGAATATCCTAGGGAAGGTGAGATATGGAAAATCCATTCAACAGGAAAATGTTCCTTTCTCAGTTAATCAGTAGATAGAGGTCATCCAACAAACCAGATGAAAACAACCTTGTCCCACAAACTCTGAGAGTTGGCCAAAGTCGACATCTTTGATTGCAGCAGTCTATGGAACTGTATGCCAGCTCTTCCTTTGTGGAGGATTAAGGTCAAGAAGGTGCTTTTTAAATCTTTCTCCTTGCCTTTAAATGCAGATATAGAAAGCCTTCATCTCTATTGCCAAGATTAATCTATATAACTTAGATACTGTACAGGTATCTGAACTCAAAGTCAGTCACTCCAGTTTCCCTTTCCAGTAAAAGGCAGGAATAATTGCCCAGAAGATGGTTGAGATCATATTCCCATTCAGACAAGGAAATTACTCTGCCTTTCTGTACTGTTCACTTAAAGTTAAGATTTCCATAACACCTTGAAATACCTCATATGTAGGATCAAACTTGTTTGTACGTGCCAATGGTGCCACGTGGTGGCATCCAGCAATCCGTGACACTTGGTAAATGAATAGCATCTCCAAAACGTTGTGGCTCTGAACTGTCCAGTACCTTGTGTGTTAGTAGTAACATGCCTGAAAAGCTGCTCCTTAGTGTTATTTCTCAGTGGTCACCCAAATATTTGTCGTAATATTCCCACTTTGGACAGCAAGCAGGTAATTCTTGATATACTCAGCCCTCATTACGAGATCTGTTACCTAGTGCCCACAATGGGATTCCTCACATTTAACTTTATATCTGCAGTACATCAGTATCAGCATTTGAACTAGGCATCTCAGCGTGGTCAGGAGAGCAGCTCCCACTCTGAGCTACTTGAAACTTCATTATTTTTCTTGGCAATTCCATTATTGATTTTTGTTTGCCCCAAAACTCAGTTGTTAATCAAATGAGATTTTATTTCCTTTTTATTTATCTCTTTTTTTCTTTTAACAAAGGTAAGGAGAGGAAATAAAGGAAATCTTTCATTTTTTTCAGTTAACCCTTTGGTGTTGGATTCTCAAAAAACAATGTTTACAGAATATTATATGAAGGAAATAATTTAAAAATAAAAACAAGCACAATTCATACCTACCAAAACCCTTCACAGTAATCAATGTTCCTCACCAGTTTTCCTATCCATAAATAAATCTGTTAGCACGTAACCACAGAATTATTTGGGATGAAAAGCCCTCTGTGTTTATCCAGCCTAAACCATGACCTAACGTCACCACATCAGCCACACCAGGGCACTAAGGGCCACAGCCAGGCTATCTTTAAACATCTCTAGGGATGGGGACTCCACCACTGCCTTGGACAGTCCATTCCAGTGTCTGATCACCATTTTCCATGAGGAAGGGCTTATTAACATTCAGTCTAACCCTCCCCTGGCAGCTTCAGACCCTGCCCTCTTGTCCTGTGGATAGTTGCCTGGAAGAAGAGCTCAACCCCAACCTGACTACAACCTCTCTTTAGGCAGGTGTAGAGAGTGAGAAGGTGCTCCAGTGAGTCTCCTCTTCTCCAGGCTAAACACCCCCAGCTCCCTCAGCCTCTCCTCATCAGACTTTCCCTGCAGTCCCTTCCCCAGCCTCGTTGCTCTTCTGGAGCTGCTCCAGCCTCTTTCTTGAAGTGAGGGGCCCAGAATTGTCCACATGTTCCCAAACACACCTTTTTCCTTTTATTTTTAGCTGTAAGACAAGATCCTAGCTGTATGGATCACTGCTACATTTAATTTTATAAGAATGTGTTTATAAGTATGTTTTTTTAAAATAATGAATTTTGTAAGAGGGTTCTGATTCTATGCTGTGCCTTTGGTGGTTGTTCCAGCCCTGAATACATGAATGAAACAAACAAAAAAATATGCTGATGTGCACATGACATGCCAGACAGTTATCTGTTCAATGTTTTATTTCTCCTCCCCATCTGTTTTGTGCACAATACATCATGTTTAAGAGCCCAAGATAACTTCTGTAGCCACTGCCTGACTGATGCTCTTTCTGATTAATACTAAATACAGAGGTAGATCCTTGTCCTCAGAGGAAGGAAGAAAAACTATTTCAGTTCTTGTATTTGAATTCATCATCATCCAGGGGTAGCAGATCATGTATCAGTGCTTCTGTGAGGCAGTAGGAGTCATATATAGATTAAGAGAACCTGGCAGACAAGATATCTGATAAATCCACCCCAAGTAAGATCAGTGCATCCAAACAGGAACAGGGCGATGGTTGCTCGTGCTGCACTTGAGGTTCAAAATGTATGATCCTGACTCTCTGTCTTTGAGACCTTGTAACCTGGGATGATTGACAATCCACCAGCAGGCCCATTTTATTCTCTTAGGAAAACAGCAACAGCTGTTTCTGAAGCAACCCACAGGAACCAGGCAGTAATATGTCTTCAGACATCCTTTCACCAAGGAAATTACAGTATTCTGGACAGGGTAAGAAAAAGACCATCTGTTATTCCTCTTGATGAAATGTTTAGTGTGGGAACATTTTTTACATTGCAAGGTGGCCTCAGAGGCATAAAGCAGCTCTACAAGACATCTATCTGTAAATGAACATGACTTCACCTAGCAATGTCTTCTCTCCTGCTCACAGTATATTAATTTGCATTTCAGTTTTGTCTTTTTTTTTCTTTCTCCACAAACCTTTTTTTCTAACTACAAGGAGGTTTGGTTTTTCTGGTTGTGGTTCTATTTATCACCTTGGAACAGCTAAACAGCCCCAACTATCCCCTTCTGTACTAAAGTTTCCTCTTCATGCCGTGGTTTGTTGTTGGAGGTTTCCTGTGTGTAGCAGTCAGTTCAGTGAAAACAGACTGGATTTCTGTAACCAGGGGGGCCTCCGAGGGGCTAGCCGAGTCAACGACATGCACACCAATACGGTTAAGGTGCCGAGCTCGTTTATTCCCATAACCGCCTTGCTTATATACAGTTATGCCCTGTCCACACGGCACTGAGGTTACACTCATTGGGTACATGGCCTGTATCACGCGTAGCTGTCCTCTAGCCGATTGGCCATCATCGACAAACCACCTGATCGGACGGCCCCTCCAGCTTTCCCAAACACAGCCCCACTCTCTGATTCCCACAATCTGGTTAACATTCCTCTATAATTAGTTAGCTTGCTTATCATCCTTGCTGAGGCCTCCAAGGCCATTCTCAGAGGCACCTGGCAGCTATTCTTGGCTCAGTGCTGGGTTGTCCACAGTGCTGCTCAGCACTAATGCTGCTAGAAGTTCTTCAACAGATTTCCAACATATTAATTCAAATTTTCTGTTTATAACAACTTTCCGCTTCCATTTATTCTTCCATAATTTGAAGGTCAGGCAATCTACCTCTGGTCCATTTAGAATGACACTAAAATACTTCCTAAAAGAACATCCTTCAGAACTGTGTAGAAATTATTTTGATAGGCTTTTACAAAATTGTATGAAAGAAAGCTGCCCTTCAAACCTTTAAAAAGTTAAAGAAAGTTGACTAATGTCTGCAGTTGTTTTCAAATCATGTAGTAGAGGTCTGTGCCATGTAGGGCAATATCTGATTGTCATTTTAATAATATACTTTGTTAGCATAGTCCTAAGATAACACAGCATGACTCAGCAAAACAAAAAAGTACCACAGAATGACAGAAGGAAAAAGGCTAGACAAGACCTCTGAGCTCATCCACCCCAGCCCATGACCTAACCCCACCACATCAGCCACACCAGGGCACTAAGGGCCACAACCACTCTGCCTTTAAATAACTCCAGGGGTGGGGACTCCGCCACTGCCCTGAGCAGTCCATTTCAGTGTCTGAGCACCCTTTCTGTGAGGAAGGGCTTCCTAACATCCAAGCTAACCCTCCCCTGGTGCACCTTCAGACCCTGCCCTCTTGTCTTGTCAGTAGTTGCCTGGAAGAGGAGCCCAATCCCCACCTGAATACAACCTCCCTTCAGGTAGCTGTAGAGAGGGAGAAGGTCCCTCCATTAAAAACTGATACAAATAAAGGACTAAGTCGAGATCTGACATGACTGCTCTGCAAGCATATCTATAATTTTTGCTTGGATAGACGTACATAGATCTTCCTTCAGCATTACCCTAAAAGTTGTCAGACAGGTGGTTTAAAAATGTGCACAGCTGACAGGCCAGGGGTATGTCTTCAACACTATATCTGATCTACCACTTGCAAATTGAGTGGTACTTACTTCAGCAATTGCTCATTCATTTGAGCCACTGAACCACATTGCAGCCATCTCAGCATTGGAACCACTGAACAGCACAAGATGGTCGGTTTCCTCCCTGCTTGCTGTGAAAGAACTGCTATGAAAAGTTACTTTTCTGGAATTCTGCAGGAGAGTGCTTATAACTAGTTAGGTTGTTTGAGACTGCTTTTAGACACTGAAATGGACTTTCCAGGCCAGTGGTGGAATTGCCATCCTTGGAAGTGTTTAAGAAAAGGTTGCATGTGGCATTAGTGCCATGGTCTGGCTGATGTCTTGGTGTTGGGTCATAGGCTACACTTGATTCCAGCCTCAAGGATAATAATAATAATATTAATAATAATAATTGTAACAATAATTCTATTGCAGCTGAAGCTTTTGCAAGGGAGAGAAGTTCTTGCAGATGGCTCTTGTGTCCTGAAAAGTTTGGCTATATGCAGTGCTCACTAATGTAGGTCACCTGACCTTCTAATTTGATGCTTTCAAATACAATATACTCCAGCAATCTTTAAAAATGTTAAACCCTTTCAGTCTTAAATGAAGCATCTGTATCTCTCCAAGATGCAAACCAGGCAAAATCAAGGAATTCCAAGAATAATTGAATTAATAATTGAACTAATAAGTGAATGATAACAACTATACTACAAACTCCTAACCTTCATATATGTCTCTTCATAATTACACTTCTTCAAATGTTTTACATTTCAGCCCATGTACGTGACCACTGGAAAGCACTGAGGTTTACAGCTGACAAAATATGTAACGGATTGGGTCCAACAGGTTATATGAGAGATTCATCAGATTATTCATTTTCCTTTAATCGTCCTTTTTCCCCCTCAACAAATGATCTATTCTATTAAATATTAAACACGTTACAGACACAGTACTTTCATTCTGATATATGTCACACAGATGCCCTTGGCATTACGTCTTTCAGTAGTTTGTGTAGACATTCTAGTTTGCAATATATCTGTCTCTACCTTATGTTTCTGTCTTTAGACGAATGAAAAACCCCTAAATAATAATTATGCAGGTTAGCTCTATCTGCCTTGCCCAAAATGTGCTGGAAAACAAACGTATTGTCTGTCATGGACTCTGGTCAAGACTGAATTATTCACACAATCAGGGCAGTCAGAACCTAATTCAAAATTCTTCTTTACCGAGGGAAAGATTTAAGCCACTGAACTCAGGAGGATTAACTGTGTGCTTGCCTAAAGGGAGACTTTATGCAAACTTCTGACACCCTGCTTTTATTCTGCCAACAAACAACTTTATCTCATGGTCACTTTCTAACAAAACTAACACTAATACATTTTTAATGTTCAGATTATCTGGATTCTCTCTGACCCAGTTAAATTGATTATTTACATGAAACAGGAAAATGTACTTTCAGTTGTTTTGTCTTCTGTTCAGTCTCTCTATTTTCAATCATCCATGAAAATTTAGCTGATAAATCACCAATATTTTCATGTGAAAGTCCTGCTTGGTATGCATGAAAATCAATGGTAAAGTGTTTATTGATTTAAACGGAATAGTATCTGGTCCTTTATATATATTGATCAATAAGATAAAGTTGTAAAATACTTGCTATTTAGAGAGTTCAACATGTTCTTACAGCATCTCTAGAAACATACAGCAAGATGAGAAATGCTAAGATATCCATTGACTTCCAAGGGGAAAAGAATGTGAGACCAGCAGATGTTGTAAATTGTGTCCTCTGTCCCAGGGCTGATTCCATTTTAACAACCAGTATAGAGGGAGATCTTGAATGAAACTGTGGAGATCATTTAAGGTTCATACAAGCTGTTTTTTGAGGTTTTAATTTAAACCTGTCTTGACATTAACTCATGGACTGCTGACCTGTGTGTGACTTGAGAACTGTCCTGAAGCAGAAAGAGCACCCCCCCGGTATGAACCAAAACACATACTTGATATGAAACAAAGCATGCAGAGGATTATCTTGACAGGTTCTCTTCTAAACAGATGTGAAATCAAATGCTAGTGAAATGGGAATGTGTAAGAGCAAGAAAGGTGTCCTCTTGGTTGTTAACTCCTCTAATCTGAAGAGGAGAAATAAGACAACCTTTAGGAACACAGAAGATGTGCTTTTACATCGTATGTGTTTTTACATTGCATGGCTGAAAGACCTTATTAATTGCATAAATATTATTTTAAAATATTTCAGATATGTTAAATGTTTACATTTAGGACAAGCTAAAGCTGGGGATGGGCTTCTTGAAAGAGTTTGTAGTGATAGGATGAGAAGAAATGGCTTTATTCTAGAAGATGGTAGATTTAGATTAGATATTAGGAGGAAATTACAGTGATAGTGGTGAGACACTGGAACAGGTTGCCCAGGGAGGTTGTAGATGCTCCATCCCTGGAAGCGTTCAAGGCCAGTTTGGATAGGGCCTTGAGGAACTGGTTATAGTGAGAGGTGTCCCTGTCTATGGCAAGGGGTTTGGAAAGAGATAATCTTTAAAGTCCCATCCAACTCATACCATTCTATAATTCCATGTTTCTGTGATTCTATGATAATATAGTATCTATGATTCTATAATTCTATAATAGTTCTGTATTAATTTGTTAAGAACTTTTAGTGGAAACATTTCTAAACTTACCTCTAGAGACATACCTCTATTATTTGACTTTAATCCAAACTTGGCTAGATTTCTCAAAAGAATTGGCATAAATATACATAAATAAGTGTTGATTTGCCTTCAGTAGATTCCTGTTAGCTTTACTTGATCACCTGCTTTAATTAGTCTGTGATAATTTCTAGAAAGAGTCATTCCATTATTGTTTCATTAACTGAAGTTAGACTAATAGACCTTTGTCTGATTTCAGTTCTAGCTTAGCCTTATTCTTCAGGACTTCATCATTGCATGCCCTAACAAAGATTTTGTAATCCTCCGTGGCTATTTGGCTGCCTTTCCATAGCTGATATGCTTTTGTTTTTTGCTTTTAAACACAGCCAAAATCTCTTTGTCAGGCTTGTGTGTTCTCATGTTCTGCCTTCTTCCTTTCCCTTGGTGAGGAATGGATTGTTCCTTGCTTCCAGAGGCTGTTCTTCAACAACTCTCAGCACTCACAAGCTTTGCCCTCCATGGATGCCTTCCACAGAATCTGAGTGTATTGCTGCTGGCTTCTCTAAAACCTGTGTTCTCTGTTCTACTTCTGGTCTTCAGTACTCTCAGCAGGATCTTAAACTGCACAATGTTGTTATGGCTACTACTGTAGTTATGTTGTCAGGTAAGTGTTCTCACTTTGTGAGCAGTAAATCCAGCCATGCACTGCTCTGAGACAGCATGCTCAGCATCTGCAGCAGGAAGCATTCCTTGGTGAATTCCAGGAATCTGATGGATGACTCCTGCACTAATCTCTTGTTTTCCCAACAAATGTCTGTGTAATTGACATCACCCATGACAGTCAGGTTTTATTGGCCCCATATTCTTCCTTGAGCAGCTGAAGAAAGGTTTTATTAGCTCCATCTTCCTGAATCTGAAATTATTTCATTAATAAAATGTAACTTAAAACCTTGTGAAGAGATGGAAAAGCTGAAGAGGAAGAAGTGTAAAGATATGATTCCTGTCATTATGCTTCTCTTATTTTCATTAGTCACATAATTGTTGAAAGACACGCTTATAAAAGCACGCTGCCTTGTGGGACATGCCAACTTGACAGAAGATACACACTGCGAACAACTTGCACTTTATCTGGAAACAAGATGCAAGAGAAAAGAGATGATGAGTTTTGCTCCTGTATCTTAAAAAATATGCCTGAAGTCCTACCACAATTAATAGCATTACTCATTCATTTGGAATACTTTTAGATTGTGTTCTTACTGTGAAAGACACCACAAATGGAAGACAAAGGAAATAAAAACAGTAAGAGTAGCACCATGGTGAGATCCAATGGCCTTAGATGTGTTGGTATCTTGTGGTAGAGGATGAGATGGGGACATCTGGCCTGATTCTGCCTGCAAAGGCAGGTTGGGCTCTGGACAGCTCATCCCAAAGTAACAGACTCTTAACAGGACTGATGTTTAACTGATCCTGCATTGCTTCTTTTTCATGGGCTATTTTAGGTTACTAGTAGTTCAGGGATTGATTCACAGTGCTCTGCTGAGCAGCATACATGAGCTGTTTGGCTGACCCAGATCAATTCTAAGGTGTCCCGTTCTCTAATTTTGGTTCCAGTAATTTCTTTCCTAAACTTATTGAAAGACTTGAATATTTTCATTCACTTTTAATACATGAGGCCAACCATATTATCAAAAACTCAGGCATTTGTTACTGAGTGATAGAATTTGTGGCAGTTCATGTATTAATTCCAGCAGCCCTCTTCTTACCTAGTCTTTCACACACGCAAAAGGCACCTCCAATAGGCATCAGTGCTTGTGTTTGGACCAGAAAGGTAAATCAAGTAATTATTTTTCCAATGTAAATTGTGTTGTATGATTTCATTCATCAAATTATTTGAAGGAACACATTTGCAACCAAATATTATGATATATTTTACTTGTATATGAATCAATAAATTCTCCTAGGAACATGAAGAAATCAAGACCTGTTTGCATATACCAAATATTTATCAACAAAATCCATAAGATTTCACAGAAAGTACTGTCCAGTGATGCACTTGACTAAAGTTCCCTTTTTTTCCAAGTGGTTAGAAGTACTTGATTATATTTAATGGACCATGTTAATTACTGCACATCTGAAATTTATTGAACCATTAAAATAAAGCACCAGAGATTTGTTATACCAAAGGGAACGGTCCTACAGTGAGTGTTACGCAAAGGGACAATTAAATGACCTAATACCAGTGAGCCTGTTCCAGCTGATAATTCCACAGAACTTGAGGCTAAACCTCATTCTGTATTTTGTCACTGCATTAGCCACAGTGTCCAATGACCTGAATTCCCTTTTAGTTACTGGTGGAACGCTTCACAGACTGCAATGTGCTTTGGATCAGACATCCCAGTCACCTAAGTGACTGTCTTTTTGGCCTAAAATAATGGAAGTTTACCAAACTGATTTGTCACCTTTGTCTTATGTTCACACATACTAATGAGTTCTGAAAATGTTAATTTGCTTTGTGCTCAGATCAAATACTCTGCCTTGTCAGTATAAAACAAGTTCAGGGCCCACAAATTTACATGAGTGTAGTTTATTCTGAAAACATTTACATGTCATTAATACATTAACATAATATGTTGTTCTGAGCATATTTAACTGTGACAGGGATGCTCCTGATTAGGAATTGTTGGCTGTGGAAACACAACACCTTTTCTGTGTAGGAATCCCTGGATTACCTTCCGTCATGAGAGCTGACACCTTCTGCTGAAGGCAAAATTTGAAATCACAATGCTTTAAGCTATTGATTCCCCGTGAGATTCTCTATTCTTACTGGCAACTGATGTTTTCTGGACACACGGGGTCCGAAAGATTCAACTGTCCAAACAGAGGTGTCTAGCATGACAATAGTGTCATCAAATCCTGTCTGGCCTTTGGCTCTCATTTAAGAGAATGTGTGCATCTAACAACCCAACAAACCCAAATCACAAAACGTCAAACCACAAAACATCAAACTGACATTACTGCCTGTGACTGACACCAGAAGAGAATCAGTCTTCCCTACTTATAATGGAAGAATTGCAGCTGCTTTAGGAATCCTACTCCTGGTTAGTATCTATGAACCCCCTAGAGATTCCTAGACTTCCTCTTGAATGCAAAATCTGACTTCAGACAGTAAGTCAAGTCTTTCCTTCACAGACACCTTCAGGCATTTCTCTGTTGAGTATAGTGAGGGTGACAGAGCACTGGAATGGACTACGCAGGGGCTTTGTGGAGTCTTCTTCTCTGGAGATGTTTAAAACCCACCTGGACCTGTTCCTGTATGACTTAGTCTAGGTGATGCTGTCCCGGCAGGGGGATTGGACTAGATGATCTTTTGAGGTCCCTTCGAATCCCCTATGTACTCTGATTCTGTGAATATTCAGAGAAGAAAATGAGGACCCTGGTTTTTTTACCATTTCTGCAGAGAATCTACTTGAATGACATGACCCAACATTGTGTTTTGCTACACTTGTCACGGAGAGGTTTTCCTAACCCCACATAGGACTATCACCCTATTCAGATGATTAAGGAATCTCATCACTACTCAGATATCTAAGTAGTGGATTTAAGAGGCCATTACACTGACCCCTACAGATCATAACTTTCATAGCAGGTAGTCCAGAGTAGAGCTGCCTCACCTGTTTTCAGATTTTGAACAACAGAACAAGTGTACATAACGGATCCTGGTATCTGACTGGCAGATCAAACAGGCACTGTACAGGTGAGCTGGGTCAGACTTCCTGCCCATTATGGGGTTCCAGTGACTGAAGAGAACTGGAGGAGGAATTCAGCAGCGTAGCCTTTCAGGCAGTCATAGCTACCTGTCTCTGCTTTTTGGACAAACTGTGTGAAGTGGGAATCCAGACCGGAGCTTACTCTTTTCACCTTCAGCCTGTTGTTTATACTTACAGTAAGTTTTAAGCTTAGCCTTTCTGGAAGGCAATGAGCTATTGTGTTTTTCCAGAGTGAAAAAGCTTCTGAGTAGCAGCAAGCTGCCAGGCAACATGATTGCTTGTAGCTTGCTGCATGATGTCGACCAAGGCTACGTGTGACGTCACTCAGCAGCTGTCAGCCACAAGCTGATTACAACCATATGATGATCAGCCATTTGGATTCACACACAAACATCTCATTCATGCTCAGCTGCTGCTTTTTCCCCTGAGCAATAAAAGGCTCTGTGATACAATGATGGCTTGGGGAATATCATCAGACCATGAGAAAGAACAATTAAGTCCGTCATTTTTCTGAACAATGATTTGGAAAATTACTCCCCTCAAGGTATAAAGAAAATAAATACATTGCCAAAGGCATGATGTGGTAGCACTTCAGAGTGGCACTGACTGACAAAAGGTACTGTACTGCCTGACTCTGAATCTCCTACCCATTATAGGCAGAGTGTGTAAGGGTGGGTGAAAAGGGAAGAGGGATCGCCAATCCTTGTTTTAAGCTGCCTGTACTCAAAATGTAGTGCAGCAGTTAGACCTGAGGCTTAAGCACAGCAACAAACCAGAATATGTGGTTAGCACTAGGGCTTTTCTTGCATTTAAAGCTCAGTTCAAACCCACAAAGCTCTTAATGCTCCTAACCATGAAGAATTTGGTTTGTATTATGCACAGACTTTGTGACAATGGAATGTGAAGCTGTTTGTTTTTCCTTTTACCCACATGGTACTGGAACAATTCTTCTAGAATAAGCACAAAGATAAATTAGAGTCATCTTCCATGCTACTCTGATTTTTCCCCCCATACTGAAAAAGTAGACTATGTGCTATGTGTTGTTCATTGGAGGACACTACTAATATTAGGAACCCTGTTACTTGATCCATTGCTTTGTTGCTCTTTGATCACAGAAGAACTCGAAGTTATTACAGTCTGTGTGTAAATTCTCTATATAAACTTCAGCTGATTTCTGGAATGCTAGTTTTAACTCTGTGTTTACAGTGTGCATGTGTGCATCTATATATATACATACATACTTGTGTGTGCATAAAAATTATTTGGCAGCGTATATTTTCAATTTATTTTCATTTTCTTGCAGTTTTCCTTATATACCTTTGAATCAGATAAAATTACTTTGCATACCAGATGAAAACAGATGAGGTTTTTTGCCATTTACACATTTGACTGGCTATTTTATTTTAAAGCCTCCTAATTAAAAATGTGAAGTTATTTCTTCTCAATTTTGTTATTTTTCTTATCTCTACTTTTGTGAAGTCTTTGGGGTTTATGCAACGACATAGTTAATGTTTGTCAGTTCAAATTCTTCTTTCAGTAAAGAGCTCAAGACACTTCAACATCATATGTGTGAGACTTGGCTGAATGGAAAAGGAAGATGAGAGGAGGAAATTTCAATTACAATAATAAATAAACATTAAAAGTTCTCCTCAGAACACTTTGGAACAACCCTGAAAGTCTTCTAAGGATGGTTACTCAATTCTATAAAGTCTAAGAAGTTTGGGTGCATTTTTAAAAGAACCAAAGGAAAAGAAACATAAAAACAAGCAACTGTGAAACCAGTCACTTCAGGCTTTAAACTAGTAGCTACCTGTTTATTTCTGTCCCATCTGCCAGCTCCCTGGGGCAGTGCAGTACTTTCTGCAAGGCGGACACGGTACTGCTCCCTCTAGTGGCCACTTTGTTTAATGGTTTCTGAAACAGGACAGGCTGAACATTTCCCTGGCTTTTTAATGAAGAAATCTGTTTTTGATATGTTTAACTTGTCTGGAAAAAAAGACATTTAATTTTGTTTCCTAAAAAACCTAAAAGGTGAACTGCCCTAAGTTCCATCTGATCTGTAAAGGCCAAGAATTTCTCTAACACAGAACCTCCCCGTGCTGAAAATAAATCGTGGTGAAAGAAAGGAGAAGAGGAGCAAAAAGGATACCTGTCCCTACTGAGGAAAGGAGACATGTGGTGGCTTACATAAATAATCTGCAGAGCAGTAGTGAAAGTGTTCACTAAATGTAACTGGCAAAATACAAAATTCCTGTAAGACACGTACCTGTAAGTCCACACCTTACTCCATTGGTCTTGGGCCTATTGATGCAGGCTCAGGTATTCCAACATAGCTGACATCCTCATTAGGAAAGGATTCAAAGGTTTTTAACACAAGTTATTCTCACTTAAATCTGTACATGTACAGAAAATGTTGGTTTACAATCCCTATATTTAGGACTTCTCCTCCTCCTCTGGATTCACCCTAGTTGCCTAACCCTTGAGTTAAATTACTTAATTTGAAAACACTGTCATAACTTTTCTCCAGTGATCTTCTTTCAATCCATATATATTTTTGATCCTTGAATCTGAAAGCTCCTTGAAGTGGCATCAAGATTTATCTTCATTGTACTAATGCAGGAAGAGTGATGAGTTTGTTAAATTCACTACATTTGCAGTTAAGGCATCATTCTTGAGACCAAACAATATGACCCGTTCCAAAATCATTTATGCCTGACCTATCTTTATTTCATATAGTTCCAGAATTCTTGCTGTGGCTTCATTAGTCTGTAATCCCTGTTAAAAGGGAATAAACATAGTTTATACTAAGCCCTCATTTTCAGTATCCTGTAGTTTTCTCTATCCTGTAGAGGAGACAGCTGTCAAGAAATAGGTTTGATAAATCATGAAACCTAACAAATTGCAAAGAAAACACATATTAGTTACAAGTTATTATCATGTAAATCATCCATTTATTTCATAAATAATGTCCTAATTGTCAAAAAGGCTGCATGAGACTCAAAACAGTGTGATTAAACCAAGACGTAAACACGAACATAAAAGATTGATCAAAAGGATTTCAGAGTTAACCAGAATGTAATAATTTGTGGATTGAAAACCTTTAAGGTCAACAGTTAAAGCAAATTAAAGTAAAAATTACTGGATTGAAAGGAAAATCTCATGTTCTATCCATTTATGCAAAATGTCTACAGAATGGGTCAGCTGATTCGAGTTTTCAAAATTGAGAGAAGAGAATTAAGAATGAGAGTTCACTTGTTTATCCTGATAAAAGGTATTTCTGGAATTATGGAGAAGAATATTTTTTAATGTACTGTCGATTGATAAGATTGATAAATGGAATGTTGTTGATTAAGAGCATGATACTTAAGGAGGCCATATGCTATTTATTACATCAAAAGGTATCTTTACTTTTTATATATTTTATTTTCATTATGAGAAAAAGGTACTCATCTATATACTCACTGCAACTGGCTGACATGTAGATTAGCTGCAGGATATGGGATCAGTGATCAGCTTCGGTGTGAGATTTTTGACTTGACTGGCATTCAGACAGGTCCTAATAGTGAGTCTTGAGATACTTGAAATTGCATAGATTCACAGAACATTAGGGATTAGAAGTGACCGTAAAAGATCACGTAGTCCAATCCCCCCGCCACAGCAGGATCGCTTGATCATAGGATGTTCATAGGATCATAGGATGTTAGGGGTTGGAAGGGACCCAAGAGATCATAGAGCCCACCCCCCCTGCCGCAGCAGGACAAAACTATCTAACACAGATCACAGAGGAACACATCCAGGCGGGCCTTGAAAGTCCCCAGAGAAGGAGACTCCACCACCTCCCTGGGGAGTCTGTTCCAGTGCTCTGTGACCCTCACAGTAAAGAAGTTCCCCCTCGTGTTGAGGCAGAACCTCCTCTGCTGCAACTTACACCCATTGCTCCTTGTCCTATCACAGGGAGCAAGTGAAAAGAGCCTGTCCCCCCCCTCCTGGCCAGCCTTCAGATACTTATAAACATTGATCAAATCTCCCCTAAGTCTTCTCTTCTCCAGACTAAAAAGCCCTAAGTCCCTCAGCCTCTCCTCATAAGCCTTGCCCTCCTGTCCCCTAATCCTCCTCGTAGCCCTCTCCTGGAACCTCTCCAGCAGATCCCTGTCCCTCTTAAACCGGGGGGCCCAAAACTGAACACAGTACTCAAGATGAGGCCTCACCAGGGCAGAGTAGAGGGGGAGAAGAACTTCCCTCGATCTGCTGGACACACTCCTCCTAATACACCCCAGGATCCCATTGGCCTTCTTGGCCACCAGGGCACATTGCTGTGCCATGGTTAACCTGTTGTCCACCAGGACCCCCAGGTCCCTCTCCACAGGACTGCTTTCCAGTAGATCACCTCCCAGCCTGTACTGGTGGAGTTTGTTATTCCTCCCCAGATGCAGGACTCTGCACTTGTCCCTGTTGAACTTCATCTGGTTTCTCTGTGCCCAGCCCTCCAGTCTGTCCAGGTCTCTCTGGATGGCAGCACAGCCCTCAGCCGTATCAGCCAAGCCTCCCAGCTTGGTGTCGTTGGCAAACTTGCTGAGCAGACACTCTGTGCCCTCATCAATGTCATTGATGATGTTGAACAAGACCGGTCCCAGCACCGATCCCTGGGGGACACCACTAGTCACAGCTCTCCAGCTGGACCTGGCACCACTGATCACCACCCTCTGAACTCTATCCTGCAACCAGTTCCTAACCCACCTCACTGTCTGCTCTTCCATCCCACACCTCCTCAGCTTGCTCACTAAAATTTCATGGGAGACAGTGTCAAAGTCCTTGCTAAGGTCAAGGTAGACCACATCCACAGATTTCCCTGAATCTAACCAATCTAACAAGAACATGTCCAGGTGGGTTTTAAATGTCTCCAGAGAACAACCTCCCTGGGCAGACCGTTCCAGTGCTCTGTCACCTTCACTGGGAAGAAGTTCCTTCTCATACTGATGTGGAACCTCATATGTTCTAGCTTACACCCATTGCCCCTTGTTCTATCATTGGATGCCACTGAGCAGAGCCTGCCTCCATCCTCCTGATACTGGCCCTTTCCATATTTATAAACATGAATGAGGTCACCTCTCATTCTCCTCTTCTCCAAGCTGAAGAGACCCAGCTCCCTCAGCCTTTCCTCATCAGGGAGACGTTGCACTCCCTTCATCATCTTTATGGCTCTGTGCAGGACTCTCTCCAGCAGTTCCTTGTCCTAATTCTCTTTTTGAAGCATGAATTACCTAAAGATATGCAAAACATGATAGCATTTAGCTACTGGACTTTGGCACGCTACTGAATCAAATAGTTAATCATAGTGAAATTATATCAAAACAATCAACGAAGCAAAGCAATCATGCAGGTAGATAGGAAATGGTCTTCTGAATTAAAAAATGGACAAATACAAACAGAAAAAAAAACCAAAACAAAACAGAGAGGAACAGAGGAAATCTTAAAAATGTCCTTTAAATGTGCTGTGAAATTGTGAAATATATGATTCCCAATGAGAAAATAAAGAGAATGGCATCTTAGTGTGCTATGGGAGGGCAGTGTAACTCTTAGGACCAGGTATTATTGCGGTGAAAGGCACTTGTTAGACCTTACCCAGAGCACTTTCTGCAGCTTTTGTTGCAATACCTCAGCAAGAACATAATTGCCCTTGAGCTAGTAAGAAGCAGAGCAGCACAAATAATATCCTTTGAGATATGTCATAGTGAAAGGTTAAAGGAGTTTGGTCCCGTGCAATATAAGAAGAGACTTTATAACAAATTAATTGAAATTTCTTGGGCTATTAACAAGGCACCAGTCATGACTTGAGAACAGAAAATCAAAGAAAATTAAAGCTTATTAGAATGGCTTGATTTAATACTTAGCTGACTAAAACACAACACACAGTAGACCAGACGTTCATCTGGACAAGCTTGAGGTCAGGTTATGAATTCCATCAAGTTACACTAATTTACACCTGCCAAGGGTCTATCCCGAAAGTAATTTATGCTCAGAATGTTCTCGTAAATATTACACCTTTTCATTTGAGTAGTAGAATGATTTACTAAAGTGAATAAATAATTCCTTCAAAGTGACTCACAAAGTGAACATCAAGAGAATTTTCCTTTTGTTTTGTTCTGTTTCTCCTTCGATGTAATGTTTCCTTTTCCCCTGCTTTCATTTTAATCCCGCTAAGGAGTACGATAGAGACGGATCAGAATAGAGTTCTTTGATCAATCAGGTTTTAGACAGGACTTCTGGGAAGACTTTTTTGCTCTCCATGACTCAGTTCATGCATTTTGGGATCCTCTCAATGTCAGGTTTAATTTAGTTTATTTCTTTTTTAATAAACTTCACTTCCAGTGAAGTACTTGTGTGGGAAAAATACTTACTTTGGAAAGATGATGCCCTTAGATCATATATTAAAGTGTGTTTACTCGACATGTTTGCAAACCATAAGGTTTGCAAAACATTAGGCTGACATACACTTAACAACAAAATAAGACATATAGTTTCATAATATTGTGGTTATCTTCTAGTGGTTAAATTTGATGGGAAACTTCTCCACAGTGTAGTATTTGTAAGGATATATCCTTGGTTACATCCGGACCTAGACAAACTCTCATGTGTTCTCTACTCATTCCAAGTCATGAATAGAATGGAAGTAAAACAAAAAATACTGTGGAAGCAACCCATTATTGCACTAGAAGTCAACAAAGAGTACACCCATTAAAATCCAACGAGAACCTAAAGTATCATTCTGTGAGCAATGAAACTGACTGAACCTCATTTCAAATGACCTTATGCATGACTTCTAAGCATGTCCAGTGATGGAGTTTCAATCACATCCGTGGGCAGTCTGTTCCAATGCTTGATAACTCCTTGTTGTGGGGTCATGTGGTTAACTACAGGCAAATTCACACTGGGTGTTTTCAGTAAAGGTGGAGATAAACAACCCTCATGTCTTGCCTCAATCAAATGAAGTACTGTTACCTCTTTAGTATAGTAAATAGTTTCAGATTTATGTACTATACATCATGAAAAAGGGACGAGAAGTGTGTTCCTCAATCAAGCACTCCTTCATTTTGTGTACTGACCACCAATCCCAGTTCATGTTTGACTAAAGTGGCATTATATGATTTACCTTTGACAGCTTTTTCTCATCAGTGACAGAATCACACAACAGCTGTTTCCTTCAAAACAAACCAGGGTAATAGAAAGAAAGACACAAACAGAAAAATGAACAGGCTAAATCAAAGATGAGCACAGCCAAAACAGAATCTTGAACCCAATTTGAAAAGTTTCCTTTACTCAGAAATGAATTAGTGATGTGGAAGGAAAACAGATGAATCCACGCAGTTTGAATACTCACAGGCAACAATGAGGAAGACTAGATTTTTCCTTTTTGTCTCTGAGTAAGTGCTGCTGCACAGATCAGCCATGCACTACTAATCATATTTACAAAGCTGATGTGCTCAAAGGATGTCCTGTTGGGAAGCAGTGTGTGGAACATTACCTCGTGCTTTATGTATTTCAAGAAAATGCTGCAAAAGGTTGTGAGAAATACGGATGAAAAGGCAAGAATTCTATTAGTGGTAAAAGATTGAAAGTAGCTTTGAAAAGTGTCCCAGATAACGAAAATAATAACTCAGAATTAATTGAATCCAATTAAAGATCAGGTCACAAGTTTTGATCCGTTCATGACACTTGTTTGGTTTTTTTTAACATTCTCTCCATTTTCATCAGGCTTTGGGACAATCTACCCAGACAGGTAGTTGAGTCACCATCCTTGGATATGCATAAAAGTCATGTAAATATGGTGCTCAAGGACACGGTTTAGTGGTAGTCTTGGTACAGCTAGGTTAGTGGTTGGAGTCAATGGTCTTAAAGGTCATTTCTAACGTAAAAAACTCTGTGATGGGAAGGAAGAACCTTGGAAATCCAAAGGTTAAGACAGAAAGATGTAAAGACACAGACAAATAACAGTACAATATCATAGAATCATGGATAAACAGCTCATGCTTACATATCTATTTAAACCATGGCAGGTCATTGCAGACTGGTGGTTGTAGTTTATATATAAATCAGCAGAATTGACTTTGGAGCCATCACATATATTTGCAGAAACTTTTCAACCCATTCAAACCAGACTTTCATGTCAGGTCTGTTTCTGTCGCCTGGAAAAAAAAAGCAGTTGAGAAGTTTAGTATGCAAGTGTAAGTGTTCCTTGATCTGAATATTCTCATGCTCACATTCTTTTTCTCACTCTTTTTTTGGCTTTTGTATCAACTGATCATCATTTTGTCCATCTATCTTGCACCACTGTGCTAGATCTAAAATGGATACTTAAGTGTGGGAAAGAGAGAAATGTTGTATCTACAGTGAGACCTCTGAACTAACTTCAAAAGGGACTTCAGGTCAGTACTGCAGTGTTTAATTTTAGTGTTTTATCCCACCACAGCAGGATCACCTAGATCCAGTCACACAGAAATACATCCAGGCTGGCTTTAAACATCTCCAGAGAAGGAAACTCCACAACCTCCCTGGGCAGACAGTTCCAGTGCTCTGTCACCCTCACCATAAGGAAGTTTCTTCTCATATTGATGTGGAACCCCTTATGTTCCAGCTCATACCCATTTTGGCCCTTGTTCTATCTGCTCTGACACCATTTATAGACATTAATGAGGTCACCCCTCAGTCTCCTCTCCTCCAAGCTCAAAAGACCCAGCTCCCTCAGCCTTTCCTCATCAGGGAGATGTTCCACTCCCTTCATCATCTTTGTGGCTCTGCACTGGACTCTCTCCAGCAGTTCTGTGTCCTTCTGGAACTGAGGGTCCCAGAACTGGACACAATATTCCAGATGTGGTCTCAGCAGGTCAGAGTAGAGGGGGAGGAGAACCTCTTGATCTACTAGTCACAGTCCTTCTAATCCACCCCTGGATGGCATTGGCCTTCTTGGCCACAAGGGCCTATTGCTGGCTCAAGGTTACCCTGCTGTCCACTAGGATCCCCAGGTCCCTGATACATTGATGACACTTTAGAAAATTATGAAGGCAGATGAACCCAACCTCTTCTGCCTTTCCCAACACAGAAAAAAAGAGTGAGCAATTTCTTTGATATATTCATAAAATAGAAATTTTAAGCTAAATTTTTCTAAGTCTCCCTCCTTTCTATTTCTTACTGACTTTGGAAGTCAAATAGCCATGTGATTTCAAAATTTTAAAGTGTTGCCCTGCTATCTGAATGACCTTATTTGGCTGAACATCTGCTTCTTCTCCAGCCCATTTTGCTGTAGATCACAATATGAACTTATCTTTGCCCTGAATACAGAAGATGTGGCTTTGATGCTACCGTAAAAATCTTGTACAGGCTATGCTGATTGGACCTGCTGATCTTTACCCTGACTGCCTTGAAAATTGTGTAGTGTTTTGTAGACCACATCTCTGAAGGCTTTTCACTCACATCACCTCTAATGCAGACACTGTAGTAACTGCTTTAATAAGTTGATGTTTTCTGAAAGACACTTATGTAGCGAAAAAGCCTGTACATTACTCACAAAGTCCTTTCTTCAAACAACCTTATTTCCCTCATGTCAATAAGGAAGGGAGCAATCATATACAGCAAAGAGCAAAGGATTTCTGATAAGAATTGCTTAGTATTGGGGCTGATTGACTCTCTCTGACACCTTGAAGCTTTCAGCGTCAGGTAATGCCTTTCCTGAAGCCACTGCTGGGTCTGGCTGATAAGGGTACTTGAAATGCTGAAAGCTGTGATCTTGTTAAAAAGGGTCAAAAGAAGCAATCTTAGTAACATTTCAATAGTTGGATTATTGCTGCTGAAGAGAGCAGTAAATGCCACTTACAACTAAATTTTCCACTTCATCCAAGATGCGAATAACTGTTCTTCTGATACGTTTCCCTCCAAAGAAGGCTCTGCAGCATATTTAAAGGTAAAGCTGTTCTAACTAAATTCAAGGAAGCGGTGGGGGGGAAACCATAAACAAAACCTGGTAAAAAAAACCCCAAAACCACTTTACTTACATTTTATTTATTTAATATATTTGATTAAATCAGGGAAACTCTACCCAGTAGCTCAAATTAATTGCTTAAAATAAACTAAGATGAAGGAAAAGTGTATTTGCAGGTTGTTTTTCCTAAATTATGTGCTGCATCATTAAATGCCTCAATCTGTTTTCTTGTCATGGCTGCTCAGCTAACATACACCTTCTTACTCAAGATATATTATGTTTACAACTATAGCTTGCTTTTTGCCTTCATTTGCTTCTCCTAAACCTAAAAATCATCCTGGACTGATTGATCTCATCTTTGACCAGCCACGAGGACAAAGGAGGTGAACAACCTATCAGTGATAAACAGGAGATTTGGTTGTCTCTGATTGCATATAAGAGAAACCCAGGAGAAGAGGGGAGAGAAGTGAGCTGTATTTAGACACTGTCATATTTTCGAGACTGAACCTGATAAAGACTTGAGCAACTTGGTCTGGCCCTGCAGAGGTCTTTCTTTGAACAGGATTTTTGGAGGTTTCCTGAGGTCCCTTCGAGCTTGAATTACTCTATGATCCCATGCTGCTACCTGTAGTCATCATATAGACCTAATCCACAGTTTTGTGTGACTAAAACAGATGAGAGTAAATCTCAGCTTGTGGACATTAAATAATTAGGGTGGAGAGAGGGAAAAAGTCTTTATCTTCCGCTGGTGCTAGGTGGCTTTGAAGTGCTATGCTGCAACATTGAGCACTGTTGTGATCACATGGTTGGGTCTGTTCCTGGCCTATTACTCTTTCTAAGCTGTGACGTAAGGCCAGAGCTGCCTCATCTTGACAGGTCAGACGATCTTCATGCCAACATGTTGAGCCACATATTGAATACTTGTTTGTGTTTTGCAGAGGGGCTTTAACCAGGAAGTCATCTTTAAGCTCTGAACAAGACTTACAAACAGAGTTCTGCAGAGAAGGTTTTCCACAGAAGACAGAAAAGTAATGAAATATAAGGAGGGGTGAGTGCCTTCTATCTCACAAGAGAACATGTAATTTGGATCACTTGTCATGAAGATCCCTCGACCTGTCAAGATAAGGCAGCTCTGTACACAAGTCACAGCTTAGAGTGTTCACTACAGTTTACTCAGATTTGCTGTGGACTGGTAAGCCTCCAATAGTATTCACAGGTCTTCTTACTCCAGGGACCTAATTTAGTCCTTAGAAGATGGCAAGCAGACTGTCAAAGACACTTTATTGCTCTCCACTGACTAGTTATGGAGCTAAAATATTTCATTTAGGGAGACGGGTTCATTTCCTGCCTGTTTATTCTTAACACCAATCTCCATTCTCTCTCTACTGCACACATTTAGAACATTATGTATGAGGCTTAGCCATGCCTGAGATAGTTGCTAAATTAGTCACACTAGACTTGAGACTTTGTAAACAGCATACTTTTCTCTTGCTTTTCTCTTTGAAAGCATGTAGAGGTAGATGCTTTCTAGACTACTAGCCCTCTCAGTATAGCTTGCAGCACACCGCAAGCTAAAACTCTTCTAAAACTTATTAAGTCACCACATAAAATACAACTCCCTCACACTTTGTCTGAACATCTCCTCACTCACCTTCTTTCCATTCCCACTTGTCCTATCACTCACTGGTCACCAGACAGGAGAGATCAGCACTTCTCTGTAAGTTGACCACGAAGACACGCTGGTAGTATGTGCAGTTCTTGGATCTGCAATTTTTGAAAGACTTAGAATAGTTTGAAATAACACCAAAAAAACTTCATCCAAGTCGAAGAATTAAAGGGTTAGAGAAAATGCTTTAGGAAAAAGGACAACCTGTAAGCACAGCCTGCTTATTTAATCTAAAATATGTGGGTAAACTTGATTGATGTGAGTCATCAACAAAAGTTGACGGAAGCAAATGGTTCTTCAGTCCAGATGAGAATAAAATGCTAGATACTGACAACAGAAAAATCCAAACTATAAATAAAAAAATCTTGTATAGTCTGGGGTATGTCTTTAATCATAGAATCATTAGGGATTGGAAGGGACCTCGAAAGATCATCTAGTCCAATCCCCCAGACACAGCATGATCACCTAGACCAAGTCACACAGGAACACATCCAGGTGGGTTTTAAACATCTCCAGTGAAGGAGATTCCACAACCAAGCTCAAAGAGACCCAGCTCCCTCAACCTTTCCTCATAAGGGAGGTGCTCCACCTCCTTCATCATCCTCATTGCCCTACGCTGGACTCCCTCCAGCAGCTCCACATCCCTCTTGAACTGAGGGGCCCAGAACTGGACACAGTACTCCAGATGTGGTCTCACCAGTGCAGAGTAGAGTGGGAG
This sequence comes from Rhinopomastus cyanomelas, assembly GCA_013400115.1. Taxonomy (NCBI): domain Eukaryota; kingdom Metazoa; phylum Chordata; class Aves; order Bucerotiformes; family Rhinopomastidae; genus Rhinopomastus; species Rhinopomastus cyanomelas. The sequence continues at coordinate 20,659 of VXBP01000720.1, read as the reverse complement.
AAGAATCTCTCTTGATCTGCTAACCCCTCCTCCCCCAATCCACCCCAGGATGCTGTTTGCCCTCTTGGTCACAAGAGCACACTGCTGCCTCATGGTCATCCTGCTGCACAGCAGGACCCCCACGTCTCTTTCTCCTACACTCCAACAGGTCAGTCCCCAACCTATACAGTTACCTGGAGTTGTTCTTGCACAGATGCAAGACTCTACACTTACCCTTGTCATAATTCATTAAATTGCTCCCTGCCCAGCTCTCCAGCCTGTCCAGGTCTCACTGAATGGCAGCACAGTCTGCTGAGGTGTTGGTGACACCACCCAGCTTTCTGTCATCGGCAGACTTTATAACAGTGCACGCCAATCCCTCATCCAAGTCATCAATGAATAGATTGAACAGGACCGGTCCCAGCACCGATCCCTGGGGCACTTCACTAGATACAGGCCTCCAACTAGACTCTGTCCCATTGACCACTACTTTCTGACTTCTATCCTGAAGCCAGTTCATGATCCACCTCACTACCCAATCATCTAGACCACACTGCCTCAGTTTGGCTGTGAGGATGCTGTGGGAGACTGTGTCAAATGCTTTACTCAAGTCAAGGCAGACCACATCCACCGCTCTGCCGTCATCTATCCACCTTGTTAATGCCCTCTTAAAAGGCTATCCCTTTGTAAAGCCCTGCTGACTGTCCCTAATGACCCTCTTGTCCTTTATATGCCTGGAGACAACCGCTAGAACAAATTGTTCCATCACTTCCCTGGGATGGAGGTGAGGCTGACCGGTCTATAGTTACCTGGGTCCTCCTTCTTTCCCTTTTTGAAGACTGAAGTGACAAAGTCTTGGTAAGTGGGGTATTCAGCACTTTGGGACTGCTTTTTCTGTTTCTTTTCATCTATTCCTTTAAAAAAATTATCCCTTAGACTTCATAACTTATAAGTGGAAACACTTTATACCTAGATGATATTTTAGTTTGGCCAAAATAAAAGAGAATGGGAGGAAACGCAAAGAGTTGAGCACACTGCGTGCCACAAGCTCTACTCCTGAGGGTGCATCCTTTTTGAATCACTGCTCAGTAGTAATTAATTTCCTCTTAATATTTCCGTAAAACCATAATGCCATGTATTTTCTTAATGCCACTGCTAATCCTGCCACTAAATCCTTTATTTCAGAGTCCTGACCTCGGTAATAAGTTGTTATCACTGTTCTTTTTACTACGTGACAGCAAATCAGGATCAAACAGGTAGGTTGTAAAAATGGGGATTTTATCCTCTGTTTACAGAAGATTGTGGTAAATTGGTTACTGTCAGTCTGTGACACTGCAGTTTTATATGTTTAAGATTTTTTGTTCTGTTTCTGATTTTCAAACCAAATAACAAAGATCATAGCCCTTAAAATGTTGTGAGTTCCAGTAAGTCATCTTGCGTATTATTTCAAGCTGTTGTTGTTATCACCCTACTCAGAAAATAGCTTTGTCTAAGCCACGATATTTAGAATGACATACAGGCTCATTAGAAAAACATAACAGGTGAGTGGTGTTGGTAACCATAATTGAAAGACCTAGTTACTGCTTTAACCATTTGTTCTAAACAAAGGATGAGATTCACTTACAGAAGTACGGGTCCTGCACTGCATTTAGTATGGCTAAGGTCATCCAGGATTCCTGCATGTGGATGAGGTGAAAGAAAAAGGGCTGAAAAGAAGGAGTGATGGAAGAATCACAGAAATGTTACAGGTTCCAACCTGGGAAGGGACCTCAAAAGATTACTTAATTCCAATCCACCCTGCTGGAGCAGGATAAACCCTATAAGGACAAAAAGTAGGATAATCTCTCACAGCTATATTGACATTAAGCATCTACATGTTGATAGCTCGATTCTGACTCAAATGTCTCTCACAGGAGAACGATCATAGGATCATAGGATGTTAGGGGTTGGAAGGGACCCAAAGAGATCATTGAGTCCAACCCCCTCGCTGGAGCAGGACAAAACTATCTAACACAGATCACAAAGGAACACATCCAGGCAGCCCTTGAAAGTCCCCAGAGAAGGACTTTCAAAGACTTTCAACGATGAGATGATGGCTTCAGAAAACAAGAGAAGATCCTTACCACCAAATGTAGGAAGACACAGTGTCCTTCTAGAGATCTTCAGTGTTGTACTTCACTGTACTGATCAGAAATGCAAACACATACTTTAGGATGACAAGTTCACCAGAAGCTTAAAATTTGGGTATAAAAGAGAAGGCTAAATGAACCCATATTGTATCCTTCCCACAAATAAATAAAAACCTTAATAACATGCTCCAAATGTGATTCACCCCCTCTATTTCCTCTATTGGAAACCAGAAGTTGCTCTCAGACTACACACAGCAGTGACAGCGTCGGTTCCCAAAGGCTATTTTATTGAGGTTTCCGGGTGGTTTGGGGGTTCTCTGAAAGGGAAAGCTCAGGGGAGCTGGGGGGCAGCTGCTGAGGATTGGGTTGATGTCACGGGAGAAGCTGGTCAAACACTGCAGAGATTGCAGACCTGGACCTGTGTTGGAGTTTGAGAACTGCTAGAACCTGTAGAAGTGCTTTCATGAGGAAGAAAAGTTTTGTTGTGTTCTGGGGGACCTACTCCGGTTGCACAGGTCACAGGACCTCCCCCCCCCGGAAGCATCTGTCCTGTGACCTGCCCCTGAAAGGTGGGCTGGGGGAACCTATAAAAACCCGGGCAGGGTCTTTGTTTCTCTCTTTTCGCGCCTCTCTTTTCGCGGGATGTGGCCCTGAAGGGAGCCCCCCCCCCACCGCCCCGGGAACGAGCGATGTTGGGGGTGAGGACTGCGGCTCCGAGGGGGGTGAGGACAGCGGCTCCGGGGTGAGAACCACGGCCCCCCCGAACCTGCCGCGGCCCCCCTCGAACCAGCCGCGGCCCCCCCACCCGAGCCAGCCACGGCCACTCCGAATCAGCTGCAGCTCCCGCCTGACCCCACTGCCAGCGGGAGCCTGCCGCCGCGGGCACCTGCCGCCGTGGGGTGNACAGAGACTGGGTCTTTTGAAAACGCATGCGGCTGCACCGAGGGATGCAGATTGTGGGCGCTGAGAGACTCAGGCCATCCCGGACTGACATGCTTTCCTTCCCAGGTCTCTAAATTAGAAGAAGATCCAAGGCCCAAACTGGAGTGGTTTACCATTCTATTTTCTCAGGTTCTGTGAGGGCATTAATGACAGAGTTTGTATGCACCGACTTGCATAACCTTTTCTGTATATAGTTAGTGTTAATAAATCTTTCTGGAGTTTCCCTAAGCCATCAGTTGTCTGGTGAATTTTATCCGAGATGCCATTGAGACCTCACTGCTTTGCTCTTCCTTTGTTTGATATTGAATTGTGGTCATGAATCCACCACAAAATTGGTGCCAAAAGCCCGGGAGCAAAGCACTTTGAATTTCAACCCGCTACAACCTCTTTAAGGGAGGTGAAATCAGAAGTCACGCTCAAACTGCACACAGCAGGGAGAGCACTAGCTGCTTTAGCTGCCGGGGGCAAAAAAATAAAAAGTTAACAATGCTGCAGCAGAGGAAGGCCAGGCTTCAGTTACCACTGCTCATGGATGCGGGAACGCAAACAGAGGTTCCCCAACAAGATGAGGGTGTGCATGTGACAGGCTGCCAGAAATGTAGCACTCTTGTACATTTTTCTGGCTGCGTACCTTGCAAGCAGGTAGATCACCTCCTTGACCCAGCAGCACAGTTGCAAGATGAAGTTTAAAAGCTGCAAGCTGTACTACAATGGCTCTGGAGAATTAGAGAGGCTGAAATAGAGGTAGACTGGTGGAGCCAGGCTCAACAGTCTGGACAACAGCTAAATAAGAGCCAGATTCAGGAGCGGCCTGTATCCTACAGTTCTCAGGTGGAGGACAGAAGCCCAGGTAAAAACGGTGAGTGGAGCCAAGGTGGGGTCACGGCAGAAGGCGAGTACCATTCCTGCCTGCCTCACCTCCCAGCTGCCACTGAGTAGTAGATATAACCCCCTATTGGAAGACAGCCAGTCTAATAAGCATATAGAGGAGAGAGAACCCATAATGGAGGTCCAAGCAAGCTCACATACATACACGAAGTCTTTAAGAAATAAGACAACCTCCAAAAAAAAAAGAAGGGTTCTAGATATTGGAGACTCACTCCTGAAAGGGACTTAGGGCCCAGTATGCAGAGCTGACCCTCATCAAAGGGAAGTCTGCAGTTTACCTGAGCCCGAATCAGGGATGTCACTAGGATGCTCCCTAACATGACCAGTTGACTATAACCCACTGCTGATCCTCCAGACAGGTGGGTAGGAAGATGTATTCCGTAGCCTGAGGGGAAAGTAGAAGGACCTTAAGGCATTAGGACGTTCGGTGAAAGACTCTGGGGCAAAAATGGTATTCTCGTAATTTCTTCCATTTTGGGGTGAGGACAAAGGCAGGAATAGGACTAAGGCCATTATTGCCTGGCTATGACACTGGTGTTACAGACAGGGCTTGGGGTTCTTTGAAAATAACTGATTTTATCAGGTGGCAGACTTTACGGAGTTTATCTCAGAGGGCAAAACGCGTTCTCGGGCAGGAGTTGGCAGGACTTATTCAGAAGACTTTAAAGTAGATTTGAGGGGGGGGGTAGTTGATGGGCGAGCACCAGTGGGACAGAGCTCTGCTCTTAAGGAAAAACAGGTGGCCTGTCACTGTCCTAGGGTGAGATTGGAGCTCTCAGCTCGCTCCCTGCAATGCCTGTACACCAATGCACGTAGCATGGGGAATAAGCAGGAGGAGTTAGAAATCTGTGTCCAGTCAGGTCATTATGATCTGGTGGCAATTACAGGGACCTGGTGGGACAGCTCACATGACTGGAATGTGGTCATGGATGGCTATGTCCTTTTTAGAAGGGACAGGTCAGCAAGGCAGGGTGGAGGAGTTGCTCTGTACGTGAGAGAGTCACTGAAATGTATTGAGTTCTGTCCAGGGGCAGCAGAAGAGAGAGCTGAGAGTTTGTGGGTGAGGATTAAGGGGCAGGCTGGCATGGGTGACACTGTTGTGGGTGTCTATTACAGACCACCAGATCAGAGTGAGGAAGTTGATGAAGTCTTGTACAGGCAGCTGATACCAGCCTCACAGCTACAGGCCCTGGTTCTCATGGGGGCTTTTAGATTTTTGCTGGAAGACTTAGCCAGCCAGCCACCCACAGTCCAGGAAATTCCTCCAGTGCATTGGTGACAATTTCCTAAGGCAAGTGGTGGAGAAGCCACCATTTCCACTAGGAGAGGAACACTGCTTGATCTTGTCCTCACCAACAAGGAGGGTCTGGTTGAAGCAGTGAAGGTTGAGGGTAGCCTTGGTTGTAGTGACCATGAGGAGTTCAGGGTCTCATGTGGTAGGAATAGAATAGCTAGCAGAACCATAACCCTGGACTTCAGGATGGCCAACTTTGGCCTTTTCAAGCAGCTGCTATGGGACATCCCTTGGGACAGGGTACTGGCAGGTAAAGGAGCTCAGGGTAGCATTCCAAGAGGAAATAAGTCAATGAAGGGAGCCGGAAGACCTGCAAGGTTAAACAGGGAGCTGCTGGGTAAAATGAAGAGGAAGAAGAAAGGAGGGGATGGCCACTTGGGGTGATTATAAGGCTCTGGTGAGAGAATGTAGGGATGCAACCAGGAAAGCCAAGGCCTCCTTGGAATTAAAAAAAAGAGAGGTCAAGGGCAACAAAAAGAGCTTCTGCAAACTAAACCTAGAGGCAACGCAGGCCTCCTGCTGAATGAGATGGGTGCCCTGGAGACAGGGGATACAGAGAAAGCAGAGATACTGAACACTTTCTTTTCCTCTGTCTATACTTCTGGGGGCTGTCTTGATATCAAGTCCCAGACTGCTGAGGCTTCAAAGGAAGTTGAGATAAGACAGGAACCTGCCTTGGTTGATCTTTAGGGATCAGTTGAGCAAACTGGATGTACACAAATCCATGGGCCCAGATAGAATGCACCTGCACATACTAAAAGCAGGCGGAAGTCAATGCAAAGCCACTCTTCATCATCTTTTCTAAGTCCTGGGGATCAGGAGAGGTGGCAGTCACTGGATGGGGTTTACTTTCTCATTCTCCTGATGTAAAAGTTATATAGGAAAAGAATTCATATTCACTGCATTGACGCATACCACAATTTTTTGATGAAGCTGAAATGGGGATGTAATTTTTCTAGATATTTCTATACAGATGACATTGAGTGTTACAGAGAAAGAAGAGTTCCTCATTCCTCAATTCACTTTTTCTCTCCGTCTTAGAAGGAAAAGAATATATATAATGTTCCCCAAATCAGAGATTTGTTGCTAGACATCATAGCCACATCAAAAAGTCACAAAAATACTTGCTGTGTCTTCTTGAATAACTTACACAGGTTTTTTAAGAGAAATGAAAAGTACAAACTTCAATCAAACCCAAAGGGGAAGGATTTGTCCTTCAATCACAAAAGAAAACTCCCTTTAAGATCATGCAAGGCCACAGACTATAAAAAGAAAATAAAAAGATCAAGAAGTCAAAGTTAATGCATTGAGTGGAACGATAAGTCTCTTTTTAGGTTCAGTATTGCTCCTTTAAAGCAATGCGTGAGAGCAAGAACCGTAAGAAGGTTGTTTCTTTTAAAATAAACTCTGTACTTACTCCTGGGGATTCATTCCAGCCACACTGCAAGGGTATGGGGGAACAGCAAGGGCACGGGGAGAACACACAGGCTTTGTCATTTCTCTGTGAGACTGCCATAGAATGAAAAATGTCACAAACTCACAGAACTTTCTCACTTTTTGGGGCCGTCTGTGCTAGTGAGCATGCCCTGAGCAGCAGCGAAGTCCAAGGTGAAGGGAAGGGACTGCAGCACCCATGAACGAGGCTGAGGTGCACTGACAGAGCCTTCTTGCACAGGCTGAAGAAAGAAAGGAAGCAACTGAACTAGGAAACAGCTAAGGATTCCTTTCTTTCTTCTTTCTTTGTTCCCTCCACCTTTCTCATTCTTCTTTGTCTTGTAATCTACCCTTCCCTCTTTTCCATCCACTTTTTCCTCCACTTTACACATTATTCCATATCCTCTTACTTCACTGATGTTCACTACATATTCACCACTTCATTACATATTCCTACCTTTTGTTCCTGGTACAGAAGGGCAGAATACCACCAGAGAACACTCCAGATCTGGGAGGAGACAAAGATACCCCTCTAGTTAAGGATATGTGGTAGAATTAAACTGTACAGAGAAAGTCCCACCATGGCAAATGACTGAATATATTTGGCTGTGAATATCTTCTTCCTTTATAAATATGGGGTTTGGTTTGGATTGATTTCAAAGTTCTGAAATGAAATCCTGCCTTCCAGGAACTGCACTGATTTTCCATCACCACTGAGAAAACTTGTTCAACAACAGAGAGGGAAAAATCTGGAGTTTCCATTGACAAACAGTAATCAAATGACAGACTTTAGCTCTTTTCTAACCCTTCTGAAGTACCACTGAGAAGGAATGCATCTTGCTGTATAACAAGCACTCTTAGAACAGTCCAATGTTGTGGCTAATTCACTTCAGGGAGTTTGATCTGAAAGAGCATCAGGTTGCTTTATAATCTTAGCAAATTTCATTTTCCTAGACTTTTCTTTCAGTAGGTTCTGATGCAAACTAGTAAATTCCATCAAACACTTACATTACAATTAAATTATATGCTTTCCATGGCTAATTAGCTGAGCAATTGTCCTCCTCTAGATCCATCTCTTCTTCTAGACATAAAAGATTTATAAAATTATTCCAAGACTTCTGTTCTGATTTATTTGTTGTGCAGCCTAGCTTTGGTAGGTGTTGTAATACCTACATGTCTTACGTGTCTACCAGTAATTAGTTCTAATCTTCATGAATATTCAACCAATGTGCTTCCTGGTATCAATGCTATCAATAGTTTCTTTATCTGAAGCAGAATTTGTGAGATATAGATATTATAGGATATGTATAATTGGTTGCCTGCAGGTCTCAAATGAAGAGCATGATCTTCCTCATGGAAAATGGGACATCCCTGAAAATACCTTTTTTTGGGATATCCATTTACATACAGAGATCCTCTGGGCACTAACTTACAATGGATCCAAATCTGCCCCTACTAGGAATAATGGTAAGGGTGCTTAGTTGAATATCACTAAAATAATTTAAAATAAAGTCTTCATTGGATTTAGTTATGCTAACTCTAAATTTAATTGATGATTAAGAACCCAAAATCACCTGAATCGGTGCTAAAATCACCCATGGACCAGCAGAATTACCTATGAAATTCAGCAAAGCCACAAAGAGAACAATGCATATGCCTCTGTAAAATTCCCAATGGAACGAACAAAATGCCAGTTTTCATGAAAAATCAGAGCCACATTTTCCAAAGCAGTATGATTACTCCCTGAAACAGCAGCCAAACACAACTTTTAATATTTTTTTGTTTGGTTTTATTTCGCAAATGAAGCATTGGATACAGTGATCACTCCAGAAGACCAAGAAGCCTTTTTTGGCAAGTGAACAAAAGCATACACTATGGATTCAGCAAGCTGATCTTCCCTTCTGGGAAGGTGCCAGTTGTTTCATGTGAAAGCATGAGGTAAAAACTCAGAACCTAAAAAAGCGAGTGGGAAGCAACCTGAGCTGTGCAGCCACCAATTGATTCCTGAATAGCTGTAATGGGGAGAGCAGGAACGCGGGAGTAAATATCTCATTACCCAGCTGAGCTTTGTATTTCAACACACAGGCCAGACCCCCAGTGGGTGTAAATCAGTATAAACGGGCTGTGGATGCGGCACACAGATTTGTCAGTCCTGACATTCTCTGGTGAACAAAAGCCCTTTCTTCCTTCTCATTCTTGCAAATACGAAAGCACCTTTGTGGAAAACTGACATTTCACTTCCACTCTGCAGCAGAGAAATAAATCCAGTGCTTAGTCTTACTTGTGTTCATGTACAGCTTCCCCTCCCACCCGCTGTCCTTGTTGAACAAGAACTTGGAAGTTCAAGGCCTTGGGGCATCGGTGTCATGATTAGCAACGTGGGCCTTAAGGGTAAGTACTCTGACAGTTGTTCCGTTTCCTAGCATTTACTTCAGCAGTGAATTGAAATACCTTAAGGACTAAATACAAACCTCAGACAAACAGACCGCGCTCCCAGATCAAATTGTGGAACTGAATTAACCTTGAAAATTATTTCAAATATGTCTTCTTCCTTCGCTTACCGGTCAAGACCCGATATAAGACCTCAGGTTTTATTGCTGCTGAAGTTTTCCTTGCTGCTATAATCAGATTGAATTTTCATCGGGACAAGTTATTTTAGAGGGAGAGAGGTAAGTCTGAGATTCTAAACCAATTATTGGTCTTCTGACAGAAAGAAGCTGACAGCCCAACCTTCTCTACCAGAGGGAAGCCCACAGAATGTAATGCATAGAAGCATCAGGGTATCCATTTCTTGTAGATTGTTCCTTAGTGTACTTGCTGATGTGTTCTGCAGTTCCCAAAGCCAAGGGGCGTGGGTAAGTGATCTGAGAGTCAGGGGGCCTGGACTTGTGATAGATCTGCAGCAGTGAAATAGCTATTTATGATCCATAAAGTTCCTCCTTTCCCAAGAAAGTCCAGGTTCCCAGAGCAATATAATCTTTCAGTATGCATACAGAAATACAAAGAAAACCTAAGTTTGAAAGACCCTCTGGAGGTCCTACCTGCTCTGCACATGTATACATTTTAATTTGACCCTTGGGATAATGAAGTCCAACCAACTACTTTACAAGCTCACCCTTAAACCATATCCCTCAACACCTCATCCAAACTATCTTTAAACACATCCATGGACGGCAACTCAACTAGGAAGCCCATTCCAGTGCCTGACCACCCTTTCTGTGAAAAAATTCTTTCCTAATATCAAGTCTAAACCTATTCTGTTGTAACTTGAACCCATTCCCTCTTTTTCTATCGCTAACTACTTGTGAGACAAGACCAACACCAAACTCTCCACAATATCCTTTCAGGTAGTTTAGAGAGTGACGAGGTCTCCTCTCAGCCTCCTCTTCTTCAAAATAAACAGTCCCAGCTCTTTCAATCTTTCTTCATAAGATTTCTTCTCCCTTAGTTGCCCACCTCTACATGAGTTTGTTTACATTTGTGAAAAGCTGGGTTTTGAAAGTCTCCAAAAATAGTTCTCACAGCTTCTCTGGATAGCCTACATTGTGTTGTTGAAGGTAGCCATTAGATGTCTTCAGAGCCTTTGTTTTTTCAGTCCAAACCCATTCAGCATCTCTTGGTACCTTTTTGCTTCAAGCCCTAGCCATATTGCGAGCTCTTTGCAGCACTTGCTCCAGTTTGTTGGTGTGTCCCTTCCACTGGGAATTGTTAAAACCTGTACTGTACTCTACATTTGCAAGGGCAAGGCTTTGCATTTGGTTTTGTTGAACTTTGTGCATGTTCTGTCAGCCCATCTCTCTAGCTTTTAGAGAATGTTCTCAAGTTTTTCTTGGGCCTTCTCTTCAGGTTAATGACCATGTTCTCAAGTTTGGTGTCAACTCCAGATTTGCAGAGGATATGTTCCCTCCAGGTGTACAGCCTGATAATGATGAGATCAGAACCCACCAGTGCAGAAACATCTCAGATTCTACCACCTAAACTAAAACAGATGTGAAAGCAGGATGCATCATGTCTAAGCAGTCTGATTTGGTGGCTTTCTGAAAAAGTGTGAAGAACCTCATGCTTGTTGCTGAGAAAACATAGCAACATTTATTGTTCGATTTAAAGTGCCAACAGATCAACTTCTTTTTAAGAGCATGCACCTAGAACAAAATGTTATCCCTGACCAATTCTGAACACACAGCTTTTCTGCATTGTAGCACATTGCTCCCAAGTAGTCCTCTGGGAGAAAAGCAGTGTGGGTTCCTAGGGCTGTTCACATATGAAGCTCCACGATTTGCTCCTGATTCAGGAAGGGAGGAATTGCATTTATTCTGATGCAACTCCAATTCCAAATTTCCAATTACACTTTCAGGTTTCACACTCAGTGAGAAATAAATCACAGATGTCACATGTTGGGGCCTTTCTTATTGTTTGCACTTGTTTTTCAAGCAATGGACACACACAGTGTCTTTGGAAAGCAGAACCCCAAGTGAACTCAGATATATTCAACAGCATGCTCTGTGATATAAACAGTCGGATTAGTATCCTACTGATATACCCTGAATACTCTTGTAGATTCGCATTGGGGAAACCCCAAGACCCAGTAGTGTCTGAAGTGACTGAGATTTTGCATGCCTAAACCCAGGGTGAACCAGTTAACAAAATAATTATTAACACATTAATAGAATAATAGAAAATGAAACATAAAGGCATTACAGGGCATTAAACTTGACACATCACCTATATGAGGTTAAAAATGTGGAAATAAATAGGAAGGCTGTCTTGGGAGTAAATATTTCATGCGGAGTGATCAGGACCAGTGGAAAGTAAATGAGTGTTTAAATTCAGTTAGACAGACATATTTTATTTTGCTTTATGGAAAGCCCAGTATCTAAGTCACATTTAAAAATGTGGCTGTCATCAAATGCCAATACCAAATAGCTGAGGAGTGACACAGGCTTTTACTCACTCCGTAATTATTGATAGTCTTGTTTTGTAGAAATCAGAACTTAGGAAAAGATGTCAACTCATGCACAGAATGGCAATGTAGTGGCAACTCACCTTCCTATCAGGTAGTGGGTCCCAGATTTACTCCACATCTTGGACAATGATTTCCCTGGAGCCAGAAAACTCTTGCCAGGCCAAGAGGATTTTTGTGTTAAGGGCGGTACATTAACTCTTGATGCAGCTGAGAATCCCACCATTCTGAAGCCGTATGATCAATTCCAACAGACCAAATAGCCATCTCACCAGTTCCCACCAGGGCCCTGTTCTTGTAGTGCATCTCCAGTGGAAAATATATCTATACATACGTCCAAGGTGACTCCCTGCAGTAACTGATCTTTCATGTTTCAGCTGTCCCTGCATCTGAAGCCCAGCACTGGGATGTAATGTCCCCACTCCAGCTGATGGTGCACAGATACATGTGCACACCACGTGTATGCACTGCAGATCCCTACAGTAATAGTCCTTAGACATTCGGTCTGCCCAGTGGCTGGCCCTTGGATCCCTGTGGGACTCCAGATACTTCTCACACAGAGAAGTATCTCACACACATGCAAACAGGTCCTTCACAGTTGATCCTTAGATTTCAAAGATGCCTTAGCAGCTGGCTTGGACCTCTTGGCCCCTTCAGTAGCCAGCCCAAAGAGAGAGGCCTATTTTGTACTGTAGCCAAACCATCACCATTTCAGTGCTCCTCTCTTGTGTCCCATAAGGAGTCACATATCCTAGGCAGTAAATTCCCGTTGTTCCACTGTGTGAGTGCCACCCTCAGCCCACCAGGCCAAGGCTTTCTTGGGACAAACCTGGAAGAAACTGGAGCAGAGGCTTGTGTCTAAGACTGGTGATCCCCAGTGCCTCAGAGCATATTGGTGTCTGCAAAGTTGAGCCTTTAACCACGTAATCTGTCACAGATCTTCATAGCTGATACCTGTGTTGCTTCTGGGTAAATCTGAACACTGCCAGCAATCAGGAAACCCTGACCCAGTCTTGGTCTTCTCCTTTTCCCTGTGTTTTCTAGTTCTGTTATGTTGTGGTTTGAAAATTGCTAGCGTTTTCAAACTTACAGCAGTTCTGCTTTCATGAAGAATAAAAGAAAAGGAGTTGTTTTGTTTTGGAGGACCCCTCCCCCGCAGGGGACTTGTCCTGGGGGAAGGTGTCGCTGGTCCTGGACCTGCCCCGGATGTCCGTGTTGGGTAGCCTATGAAAAAAGAGAGCGGGTGGTTTGTTTTGAGAAAAGGCAGGAAGAAAAGAAAAGAGGAAGAAGCAGGAAGTATGTAGCNTGTTGCCCAGATCTCTGTCGTGACCCAAGGCCCAAACGATAGTAACTTCCCATGGTATTTTCCTCAGATAGTGTAATGGCATGTTTGACGCAGTTTCTAGGTTTGTGTGCACCAACTTGCTGGGTTTTATTTGGTTTTTTTTTTGTTTGTTTCCTTTTTTCTTTGTCTGTATACAGTTAGGTTAATAAACTTTTATCCAGTATCCTAAGCCATTCATTGTCTGGCAAATTTTGTCCGAGATGTCATCGAGACCTTACTTGCTAAAATTAGTGGAGAATCCCCAACCCGCTACATGTTATTACATTTCTGTTTTGTTTAGAAAGATGTAGACCCCCACAATATTTCATTTAAAATTTTGCTGTAAACTCATGATAAGAGTCAGCTTGAACGAATGAAGAAAAAAACCCCACAAAATGAATAAACATCTACCCAGCTAAAAGCTTCTTACACAGTCCTGATGGTAGCAGAAGTCTGTTTCTTTAATGCATAATAAAACTGTGTACATGTCTGTTCTTATCAGTGAGGCTTACAAGTAAGAATCACCAGCAGAAAGAACACTTGCTACTCCACCATTCCTCTTGTTCCCCACATTCATGTGTTTTTCCTGTTTTGTCTTCTAGAAAACAGCATTAGACTTTAATAACAACAGTATCAAAACCTTCAGACAGTCTCTGTTAATTTATAACTAATAAATAAGGCATTTTATATGCTCTGTACTACCATCAAATACACTGAGGGTAAAAAAGGAAAAAGAAAAAAGGAGAAAGTATTTACAATAAATAAAATGAATGGGTTACTGTGAAAATAACTTATTCCCAGAAAGGGTAAATATTACAATGTGGAATACTTTTTTAAAACGGCATTTATTTTTTGCCTTACAAAATCACTCTCTTGCTAAATGAAAAGCAAATGAAGGGCATTGTTAAAATTACATCCTTAGTCAATAGTCTACATGTTTCAAATCTGTAATGGTTGGGGTTTTTTCCTCCCCTCTTTTCCCTTCCAACAAACACATTCTCCTTTCTTTTTTTTCCCCTAACTGTATTGGAAGAAGTGCTAAATATTTAAAGGTCCCCCATAACAGTGGAAGATTCAGTGTCTGTGTGTGAATTCCTCATATCTTTCACAACTGGCTCCTTCTTAGCAGTGGCACTGTCAAGGTACTGATAAGTCTGTCCCTCCCAGCAAGACTGACATTGAAGGCAGATGGAAGAGGAAGAACTGCAGTGACTCCACTGAAACAAACTATACCAAGTAGGTCCTAATGACTTCAGGTTTGGAGTGCACAGTTGTTATAAAGGCAAAAACATGAGCTACACACATTTCCAAGATAACAATGTGACAGACTTGTAAAGGCAGTCAAAACCAATTAGTCAGTGTATCACAGCCTGGCATTGAAGCAGGAGATCTGTGTGACATTGAGACCCAGTGGAAGGCTGACATCTTTGAAATAAGACCAGAGATAAAAACATTCCTGGATGATTTTCTTATGAGTTCTGAATGCAAAAATGTTCAATGCTTTGTACTAACCTTGTTACAGAAGAGATATTACCAGGAAGACTACTGCATTGCGAGTAACCATTTGCATGGGGTCTTCATTAGCTAATGACTGTCTAAGCTATACTTGGGTAACCAACCAATTTGCAAACCTTCCCTTTGTATTGACCCGTTCACTAGGATATAACTTGGGATGCAGACTGCCTTTTTCAAATATCTATTGCCAGCCCTTGCAAATCTGCTACTTTTATGGAGCCATCTTCATCACTTTCATTTCCAGAGTTCTCTATGTGGAAGCCTGCAGCCTGGGATTAGGGGGGTTTGTGGCTGGAAGTTAACTTCCTATTTTAGCTGTTACTGCAGAAAAACGAATTGCAGAGTTTGAGTTGTTTCATCGTGCACAATGTGCATAGCCAAACTAAATATCTCAGCTCATTTATAGTCAGTGGAGGCAAACAGATCCTTCTTTGTGCAATACAGCTTAGGCTGAAGTACGTGTTTAAAAATGGGACAGAAATATCACTTCTTGAAAAACTTCTATCTCTACTGGCTCAAACGGAAACTACAGTGATTAGCTGAGCTTAGACGTCTAATTTAAAAAGAAGTTAGCTGAAGCAATCTTCATCTTCTGTCAAAAAAAAAAAATCCTTTTCCCAGCTTTTTCTAAACACTGCCAAAACTTCAGTCCCTTTCTTCTGTAGAAACTTCTAGCTCAAAGCACAGAACTGCAGCAGACAGAACCAAGCTGGCTCAAACTCTGAAACCATTACAACCACAGTTAACCGATCTGTCTCTCCTGACATTTGGAATAGGTAAGTACAGGTAGGGGTCATTTCTCTTCTCTTGTCTCATTGATGAGGAAGGGAGTTTTGGAATGATGTGAATCCCTGCTGGAATGTAACATAAATATCAGAAAGTGGCAGAAAGACTACACTCTCATCCTTATGTGAAGAGACAAGTACACAAAACCTGCCACAATTAATCATCTATTTCCTAACTAGCTTTGGTCAACCTGGAAAGCCTAGGGCTCTTGCTGCCCTGATTCTGTACAAGGAATGGATCTATACTCTGATTTGCATGCGAACTTGTCTGTATCACTGTACCTTTTACATAGATAAGGAAAGGAAACTGGTATAATAGTTTATTGATCCATTCTCAAATGGCAGGGCAGACGACTGTGAACTATCTTTCATTTCTTTCTGGATTAACACTTTTTTTTCTTCCTTTGATTTAAAAGGCAAATTTACAAATACAGCTCTTACTAACTCTAGTGATACAAAAGTTCTACTTTTTCTTTTTTCTCTCTTTTTTTTTTTAATTAGCATTCCCACAGACTGTCATGGCCAAATGCTTATGTAGGTGTGCACCAGTGTGGTAGTGAACAGAACTGAGCCTGGCATGTAGCTATATGACTGTGCAGTCCCTTATTCTTGACAGCCATTTCTTAGTTCACTGAGCCACTCAGTCCTTGAGCCAGTTTGCAGCTGCTGCTTCTTCTTTCTTACCTTTCCTGCCCAAGAGAATTCTGCTGCTGCTCAAGAAAAGCTTCTTTTACCTTGGCGCTGCCTCTTTCTGGCTGGGTTAAAAGCACTGTAGCAGCAGCCAGTCAGGTGTAAATTCATTGTACCCTTCCAAGCAGTTGATTCCTTTCCTCTGCTCTGGTAAGACCCTACATGATGTGCTGTGTCTAGCTCTGGAATCCCGGTCACAAGAAGGACATGATGCTGTTGGGAAGGATCTAGAGGATGGACATGTAGATAACCAGAGGACTGGAACATCTGTCTTATGAGGGCAGCTAAAAAGCCTTGAGAAAAGGTTACAGAGTGATCTTATTAAAGCCTTTCAATATCTGAAAGGAACCAACAAGAAAGCTGGGGAAGGACTTTTTACAGGGGCTAGTACTTATAGGATGAGAGGTAATGGCTTTAAACTGAAAGAGAGTAGATTTAAATTAGATATAAGGAGGAAGTTCTTCATCGTGAGCATGACAAGAAAATGGAACAGGATGTCTAGAGAAGCTGTGGATACTCCATCACTGAATCTGTTCAAGAACAGGTTGGATGCAGCATTGAACAACTTGATCTAGTGAGAGGTATGTCTGGAGGTTTGAAACTAGATGATCCTCAAGGTCCTTCCAAACCTTAATCATTCCATGATTCCACTAAAACTAGTCCTTAACTCAAAGGCAGAACATTGCAATATCTGATTCCTGATCACTTGTACCAGATACTGAAGTAGGTTCTGGTGGCACTTTTTCTATCAGTCTGAAAGATATCTTAATTCTACTTTATATTGTTCAACAGCAGGGTATTTTGCTTTGATCCCGTCTTGACTCCCTGGTCATTTAATACATCTGAAGACCTTACTAGATTTCAAAGGAGACATATGCACATATGCAACTTGGCTTGTTCTGTGTGACCAGAATAGCCACCATTCATGCACTATCCATACCATCTCCATTGCTGCATCCTGAAGCAAACTTGTCTCAAATGGGAAGCTGTATCCCTGCATACTTCTTAGCATACTTCACTGTGGTCTGAACCTTACAGAAATGCAGTCTGACTCCTGCTTTGTGTAACCTACAACACTAAGATAAGAAGCTTTGTGCCCTTACACAAAAAGCTGTGCCTCCTCTGAACTACCAGTGTGACTTCCAAGGTTAAGCAATGAGCCACCTGAACTATAAGCTTTAAAAAACCCACTTTGTTAAGCTTCAGCATAGCCATCTCCTCATGCAGAGGAATAAATGTGTGCATGCCTACACACACACACACAAGTTGTGTTCCAGGAACACGACAAGGTTCCCAGAGGACACTAAATACTAAGTGGTACAGTCTCACAAGTTGGCCCCAGAGAGAACTTGCTGAACAGTGTGGAAGTGAACTAGTTTATGCTGTTTAGCCTGGGGTAGAGAGTTCTCTTCCTACCTTGGTCCCCAAAGAGAGATATTACTGCTCCATAAAAACCAGCCTGAGTTTTTGCAAGACTTTCAGTTCTAAGGTCCTTTTTTGGTTTTGTTTTTTCAACTTCCATGAGAATACTTATATTTTACGGTGTCTGGAATTGTGTTTAATATGTAAAGTTCAGTGAAATCTCTATGAAATTTTTAAAATTTTCAGTCATAGCAAGCATCCCAAGCCACTTTACCTGCATTAACACATTATCAAACAGACTTAAATAGATGTAATAATATTTTGAATTACTGGTGTAACATATACTCTGTCATTTGTTTATGAGAATAAAGAACTACTAATCACTTTTTTCTCTGTTTCTACATCAGAATTACAGTCAATCTCTAAAGAGAGAGAAAAATGAAAACAATCTAGATTGTATTGCTGACAAACTGACACTGACTTTAAAATATTTCTTCTTTAAATTGCAATATATGCTTTATTTGGAACATGGGCACTTTTATTCGCAGTTCCATTTCTGAAAATAAATGAGTGGGAAAAATCCCACTGGTTTTTTCAAACAGACTAATTGATTTTAGGCAACTAGTGTGAGATACTAACAGAAATAGCTAATTAGCTAACTGTTCCATTTTTCCTATAATCTGCTCCTTAGAATCACAGAAAACCTTTGAATTGCATTTCTGGATGTGTTTATCATAGTTTTGTTAACAACGTTGTTTTCCATTGAGAACATATATTGAAAGAAAGGACAAGTCAGATTCTGTCAAATAAATTATCCTAATTTTTTCAATATGCATCTGTCCCTGGAGCTCTGCTAGTTCATGGGACTGTAATTAAGCTTGATATTGCTAGAACTAGTTATGTACATCCATCCTCTGCTTCTCTCTTTCCAACTTAGTCTTGTATTACTGCCATGAACTAAACCACTAATACATATAAGTAATGCTTCTAGGGATATCTTTAATCCATTGAACAATTTCCCTGATCAAAGTTAATCAAATATGTTGCTTGTTATTCTGGACNGGTGGCCTACAAAAAGGCTGGGAAGGGGCTATTTAGGATGATTCATAGTGACAGGACTAGGGGGAATGGAGCAAAGCTGGAGATGGGTAGATTTAGAGTGGATGTGAGGAGGAAGTTCTTCACTGTGAGAGTGGTGAGAGCCTGGAATGGGTTGCCCAGGGAGGTGGTGGCAGCCCTGTGCTTGGAGGTGTGTAAGGCCAGGCTGGATGGGGCTTTGGCCAGCCTGATCTAGGGTGGGGTGTCCCTGCCTGTGCTGGGGGTGTTGGAACTGATTGATGGTTCCTTCCAACCCTGAGTGATTCTGATTCCATGGCTTCTGCAGTGAGGTTGATCCTTCTGTGGCAGGGGGATTGGACTAGATGATCTTTCGAGGTCCCTTCCAATCCCTGATGGCTCTATGATTCTATGATTCTATGATTTTAGTCTGCTTAGCATCAAACAATATCACACCATTGGTGGAGCAAGAACCGTGTTTCCCTTCTTTTAGTCCTATCCAACATTGATGATTCTCTGTCCCCACCTCTCAGACAGATGCAGGTAATATTCCTAATACTTTTCCTTTGCCCCCACCCTAGTCCCTGACTGTATTCAGGATTGGATTAACTCTTCAAATACCTTTGTTCCTTGTTAGTCCAAGGAACATGTAACTGATATATAATGAGTTTAACACTTCCTGGATTACAGACTGAACTACATAAGTCTAATTAAAGTAAGAAGGATATGAAGAACTCCATTCATTTCTAAAAACACTTTCAGTGCAAAAGGCAGGAACAAAAGGATGTAGCACTGGTGGGATACAGTTAACAACTCACCTCAATATGTCTTTCATAAGGATGTATATGAGTACTTATAATGTCTCTAATACAGTGGGTGTAATTAGAATTACTTCTTCAAAGAGATTCCTTCCATACCTGTGTAAATGAAAGACCATGCTGTCAAGTCAACTGTAACGTAATTGGTTTGACCATATCAGGTCATAAAATGGAAGCTTCTCTTAATAAAGGCACATGGTAGCAGATGAGCAATTCTTTTGCTTAGGAATCTCAAGAATGTCTGGACAAATAATGGAAAGCATTTGTTACAGTGCAAGAGAAGCAAAACAGTTACAGAGGCAAAACTGAGGAAAACTGCAGATGACAGTTCTTGGCCACATTCATATTTGTAAATATAATTATTGGGATGAACCTATCTTGAAACTAGAGATTTAATTAGAATGTGAGTATTCAGTGATTCGCTTCCTAGAAATGGAAGGGTTAATACTTGCAGTGTCCCTTCCGATCGGTAATGGTTCTATGATTCTATGATTCTATGATACTTCTATGGTACAAAAATATTTCTTTCTTTTTTCTTCCTTTTTTTTTCTTTTTATTTTAATGCTACTTTTTTTTTTGTTGCATTCTCTCAGGGCAGAAAATCTAATTGTGGCACAGAAAATAATTGGCACATTACTCACGTTAGCCCTTTGGGACTGCTTTTCTTTCTTATTTTAAACATTACTCTCTAGTTAGGTTGCTTTTGAAACCAAAACAAAATGAAAATGGAACCATCTGCAGTTTCAAAGTACTCTGTCTAGGTAAAAGTTCAAGTAACAGCTGATAGAGAAGGAAATTACTAGCTCTATAAGCAAAATAATTTATCATTTAAGCTTACTGACAATATTTTCTTTAAATTAAAATGGAATATAAAGTCATGCTTGTTCTCTTGAGAACATCATATCCGTGAGTGCGCAAAGGAGATAGATTGGTGGAGCAGCACTCTCTCATCTCTTAGAGCTGCCCAGGAGTCAGAAGGGCCTGGTATTTCCCATCACCAGGAAGAAGGTGCTCAGGAACTGGAAGAGCTCGAGGCTTTGTCCCACAAAGAAGAAGGTAGGGTTCCCCATGATGATGAGGAGGAATGGGAGCAGGTTCCCATCCGTGGGGGAAACAGAACCCTCTCCTGCCCCCCTGTGCCTTTCCAGATGTCACCTCTCCATCTGCCCTTGGAGAATAGGTTCGGGGCACTGGATTTTGGGGATCAGGATGAGGAGGTCAAAGACATTGTCTTAACCAGGGTACCCCTAAAGAGAACCCTTACGAAAAACAAACTCAAAACCTCTAATACAAAAAAGAAGAGAAGGGTGGTGATAGTGGGTGACTCCTTTCTGAAAGGAACAGAAGGTCCTGTGTGTAGACCACTCTTCCCACAGGGGGCTCTGCTGCCTTCAGGGGGCCCGGGTTCAGGATATCACCAGGAGGACACCTGAACTCATTGAAGCTATGGATTATTATCCGTTGTTGGTTGTACAAGCTGGCG
>VXBP01000719.1:195421-274066 GCA_013400115.1 Rhinopomastus cyanomelas | reverse complement strand
GTCCTTTTTGTACTGGGGACTCCAGAACTGAACTCTGGACTGTAGCTGAGGTCTCACCTCCCTTGACCTGCTGGCGATACATCTTTTGATCCAGCCCAGGACATGGTTTGACTTCTGGGCTGCCCTCACACACTGAAATCTCATGTCAAGCTTCTTGTCTACCAACACCCCCACGTCCTTCTCCTCAGGACTCCTCTCAATCCATTCACCACCCAGCATGTAACTGTGCTTGGGATTACCCCAAACCAGATGTAGGACCCTGAACCTGGACTTGCTGAAGCTCATGCGGTTTGTACAAGATTCCACAGTCGTTTCAGACCGGATTTTGGTTTGGAACAATATTTCA
Source organism: Rhinopomastus cyanomelas (assembly GCA_013400115.1). Classification (NCBI taxonomy): domain Eukaryota; kingdom Metazoa; phylum Chordata; class Aves; order Bucerotiformes; family Rhinopomastidae; genus Rhinopomastus; species Rhinopomastus cyanomelas. The sequence goes on along the minus strand of VXBP01000719.1, from coordinate 273,720 downwards.
AACTCAGATACGTTTTAAAATCACAGATTTCCCCCCACACCAAAGGAAATTTTCATCCTGTGTAGGTTTCCTCATTTTCCCCACTGACCTGTGAAGCACTTCTTTGCCCATGCCGCTGCCAGGCAGAGGGGTGAGGAGCAGCAGCAGCGCTGGCAAAAAGCCACTCACGGGCTGTGAGGAAGGGGAAAGCCTGGGAGAAAAAAAGCCAGTATTGACCACCTCCAAACATGAGCCTTCTGAGACAAAAAAAAATGTAGGATCTTGCCCCTGACACAAACACGTCAACATCCGCTCGATTTTGCGTCAGAATGATCACAAAGGAAGTAACCTGAAGGAACATGTCTGAGGAGAAGGAAAGGCAGTGGGGTGAAAGGCAGTGGGGTGTAGTGACCCTGAGGAGAGGGCTGCTGCAAGCAGGGGCCTCTTCCAAGTCTGATCCAGCTGATGCCCTGTGCTGTCTGTGTCCGGGGCTCTGGGTCAGGAGCTGTGCTGCAGATCTGTGACTGTACTGACACTACTTCTTTCCAACCTGTGGAAGGAGACAACCTGGCTGCAGTCTGTGAGGAGGTGCAGACAGCAGTGGAAATAGGAGGTGTCTGGGGATGGGCCCCAGGGGGTATTCAGCTTCATGACACACTGGTGAGAGGAAAAAAGTGCTGAAAAGCAGGACATTCGGAGGTGCTTCAGCTGCTCATGGCATGACTCCACTGCCAGAGACGTCAAAGGGACTTTGGGAAGCCCTGCTGCAGCCTCCCCAGCAGCGACACAGCTGCAAGGAAGGAGAGACTGCAGAGGGGATAACAACCACAAGACCAGTGTGGGCATGCAGTGGAGATCAGATTAGAGGAGACCCAAATTCCTGGGCTGTGGAGCACTTGCTAAACAGGTTCTCGTGCCTGCACCATCAAAATTTGAGGTCTATTGTGGACGCAGTGGCTGCACCCTACTGTATCAGTGGAAAGCAACACTGCTTGGCCCCGGCCCATGCCAGGAGCTGCTCCCACACCAGCAGTGCTGAGCAGGGCTGCTGGGTATGCTCTGTGGTCAAAGGCAACCTGGGCGTACCTCCCCCATGGCTGGGTCCAGACCCGAACATGAGCCCAGGCCTAAGGAGTGAGCCTGGGAGTGTCTCTGTCTATGGGCAGGACCTGAGCAGGTACTCTTTGAAGGTCTCATTGACTCTCCATCAGCTTCTGGATACATGGGGGGAAGACAGAAGGAAGAAGCTGCATTAAAAACTGGCCTCATTCTGTAAGTTTTTTGCACATTTTCCTCTCCTATGACATTCTCCCTCTTGGGTCAGCTCCGGCAGAAAGAGAACATCAGGAGGCTTTCTTGACAGGAGATTCACCGGCCCCGTTGCAGATCTGCGAGCTCCAAACCCTCCACATTTGACACCCCACTAGGGAAACCACCTTGGGTTCACATGGGAAATTTGGCCCCTCAGGTTTTCAAAACTGTAGCTGACTCAGAGCTGTGCACAAGCTGCTGCCATGAACTTGGCTTGTGAGATGACCACGTGCACCATGTCTGACTTGAGAGCTGATTAATGTCATCTAGGCCATTGCTGGAGCATTTGCTGAATCACTGCGCTCCTCTGCCTGAGATGGGTTGTTTTATTATTTATTGGTCGTAAGAAAGATAGGTTTCTTGTGTTTGGGAGCCCTGGGGTGGTGTGCTCCGTGGCATTCAGTTAGCTGTGCAGGAGAAAGCTGACTGTCCTCCTGTCCAGACCAAAGATAACAAACACTAGATGTTCCTTCTTCTGAAGACTGGGTGGCTTCAGCAGGGTCGGAATGAGATGTGAGTGCTTCTGTACAAAGACTTTATCTTGTAAAGGAGAAACTACTTGATAAACAAACAGACCCAGTGCTCTGCCCCTCTCAGCAACTGCTGTGCGTATGGGTGGATGAGATGGTGAAGTGTCCATCTCTGGACTTAGGCAGCTGTGGGCAAGTGATGCTTAAACCGTCACGAGATGCAACGCTGCACAGAAGGCAAGAAAACACCTACTGCCAACCGAGCTAATAATTCCCAGCAAGGAATTTGTTTGATGAACGTGCGTGAGGTCCCTGTGAATCCCCTGGGAATATTGACTATGAGCTTGGATTTTTCTTGGCAGGTTGTGGGTAGGGAGTTTTGTGGGTAGTTTTTTTTAACTTGGAATTTTAGGGACATTGTGATGGGAGTTGCAGCCTGTGGCGTATGATTCTGTCCCCTGATGAGCTGAATGAAACTCTGCAAATGTTCTGCATTGAGAGGACTTTCTGTAGCAGGAAGGACGATTCAGTGGGGATCGGTATCTGCTCACAGGGGATAGAAATGAGTGGTGAACTGAGCTGCTCGAGAGCTACATGGAAGAATGAAAGGAGAGAAAGAATAAAATCATAATAATGATGCTTGAGCTGAGTTCGTCAGGCAATTCTGCATGTTTTTACGAACCCATGCTGTGCCCAGACCTGACAAGCCATGAGTTTGATTGTCCTCTGGTCAAATAAGTCTTACCATAGCTTGAGAATTTGGTTACAGCTGTCTCCAGGACTTCAGCACGTTACTAGCCTGTCCTTGGCTCAGGATGTCAGCACGCCATCGCTCTGGGACACTGACGTGCCACTGATCCAGACATTAACGTGTTGCTGTTTCATGAAGTGAGCAAAGCCCAACAGGCTAACACTGAGTAAGGTGTGTGGGCTCTGGGGTATGTTTCTGTTCTATGATGAATAGAACAGGGAAGGAGCTTCAGCTAGAAAGTCATTTCTGTGGACAGAAGGACAATTCGAGGTGTGCGGCCCACTGTACAGATCCAATGTACTCTGCCTGGTTTCTTATGTCCAAAATTGGACATGGCACCATGAGCTGCTAAAACACGGGCCCAGACTGAGATCCCAAGAGCCCCTTGACCTCTAATTTTTCTGTCCTAATGGATACCAGGACAGGCATTAGCTGGACGGGGAGTGAGTGGGCTTTTCTCCCTGCCTGTGTTGCGAGTCACAGGTGCTCCTGGATCTTCTCCACCCAGGGCAAAGCTGAGGGCACTGTAAAGTGAGCGCAGCTCTTGGGCTTTGCCTTCAAAGGAAGAAAGTGGCCATCTGCTCTGCACACTGCAGGTTGAACGCAGAGCGGGGGATGCATGGGACGCTTCCTTTGGTGTTGAGCTAAGGAAACCTTTTTGTCCGATGAGTAGCTATGGCAGTCAATGTCCTGCATTCTGATCTTCCTCACCCCAGACTCATGTCAGAGCCTTGAGGCCTAAAAACATTGCCATAACCTGGCATGAACAGTCCTGATTTTAGACAGTAACTCATTCTTCCTCAAGCATTTGGGTGCTGCTGATGCTTTTCTTCTTTTCCTTTGTAAGCACCCTTGGAAATGCCCCGTGCTAATTACTTGAGCCTCCTTCTCTTTCAGTGTTTGAGTCTGTACCCCTCCTAGAGCATGTGATTGCTCAAAACACCCCTGACTGCTCCCCACAGCACTACTGCCAGACTTGTCCCGGCTGGTCAGGGTCCAGTGCGGAACAGGGCTCTCAGGTGTTTCTCTGCCCCCATGTTGTGTTTTCACCACCTTTATCAAGCCGTGGCATCTCTGAACAGGACTTGGACGTTTTGTCAGGATCCACATTCATAAAAGACTGTTTTTCCATCTGTTAAAAACCTGAGTTTTTTTCTTCATTCACTTCCTCTGCTGACTCAATGTGCTGCAGAAATGAGGCACTATGTGGTGGCTTCTCTGCACTTGGGCAAGGTGCAGCCATTTCCCCACCCTCCCACAGAAACCATCAGCTTCTTGTTCAGTAGTGGCCACCTCCCATGGAGATGCTTCTCCAGGATCTGCTGCTGGGAGGACCTCATCCATAGAGAGTTCTTCAGTTAAACTCATTCCAAAGCACCTGGTTTGGTCATGAACCCTTTCCAGCACCTGAGGGAAAAATGAAACATCCTCAGTTTTGGAAACTGGAGGGGTGCTCCCACACCCGCAGTGCTGAGCAGGGCTGCAGGGTATGCTCTGAAACAAGCTACCAAGTGTGGGGGATTGAGCCCAGGGGTCTTGAGAAATCCAGTTTTAGCAATTCCTTGCAGCCATAAAAGCGATGACCCTGCTGGTTCTCACAGTAGGAAAGGGCTGGATTGGGTAAACTGGGACATAAACGTCATGTGCTGTATTTACACAAGCGGGTGCAGTGTGCTCCACGTAGGGAGCAGCCCTTTCCCTGTTTGGCAGCAGTCACTCATCGAAGGCTGACATCAGGTCTGGGACAGGGGGGTCTTCCCTGGGAAGGCAGCTGGAAACCTTCCACAGCTGTCCCGAGGTAGTGGTGGTGCTGATGTCCCAGACTGACTTCTGTACTCCCAAGGGAGCTCAGAGGCAAAGAGACAGTAATGTGTGTGCCCAGAAAGACACCTCTAAGAGGCTCAGTGCTGACAGCACCCTGCAGCACCCAGACAGGAGTCCAACACAGAGACACAGGTTGTTTCTCAGTCAGATAAACAGCAGCTGCGTGGCTGTGGCCAGATCTGATGATGGTCTGCTTCATCCCACATCCGTGTAAACGCAATTTTCTGAGCACCCAGAGACCCCAAGGATTTACCTGCTAACTGCACTGGCCCAAGCCCTTCCGTCCCAGCAGTAACAAAAACCAAAACAGGTTACAGCTCTACGAGAGGTGTCAGTTTTGTTACTCCACAAGCCCAGGTTGGGTCCAGGGTGATGCTCTTACAAGACAGAGGACACTTTCCAGCTTTGGCCTGGAAAAGGAGTATCACCTCCTGTACAAAAATCCCAGCACAGGCTCTCCATTCCCCTCGGGACACACGTGGGTAACCTGAAAAGCTGCCACAAGCCCACAGCTTGTTTTTTGTAAGACTCATGGTATTCTCCAGGCCCCTATGGAAGGATCTGGAGCATGGAGGATAACATGGGGAGTGGTGTGAAGCCCTTGGAGAAGAGTAACCAGAGAAGCAGCATCGCTGTGGTACTGGAGATACGGAGCAGCCCTCAGACTGCAGCTGACGAGTGACAAGCTTATGAGCCCTTTCAGTGCCTTGAAGTGTTTTGCTCAAGTCCAACTCGAAGTAGCACAACTTGAAAACAATTAATGTCCCCTTGGAGAAAAGCAAAAAAAAAAAAAAAGAAAAAAAGAAAAAGCAACGGTTTTCCCTTCTATTTTTAAGTCCCCCTTCACTACAATAGCTCCAATATTTCACTCCTGACTCAAAGGCAAAGTCCGAGAGAGCAGGATATGCTGTAGGGTATCTCTCTGGCCACACTGCTCGTGTTATTTTCAAGTTCCTCTCTGCCGGGTTGATCTTGGCAGCAGATCACAGCGCCAGCGCAGCACAATGTAAACCGGAGCCATTGTTACTCCCTCTCCTGCTCCTCATCACTGCAGCAGCACTTCCCCACACACCTCCCAGCGAATTGCTGCTGTGTCTCGTCACGCTTCCCCCCTCCAAAACCCACGAGGCTGCTGCAGTTCAGCTACTCATGTGGCTCCCTCAGCGGCACCAAAATAAAGCAGTTTCCCTGTGTCAGCTGATGTTACACAGGGCTTTAACGAATGGCCTGGTGACAGTGGTGAGGGACTGTGCTGCAGGGCTGCCCTGTGCTTCATGCCATGGGCATCAGGCAGACAGAACAGGGCAGGAGGGGAGAGGGGAGCTATTGAAACTGTCCGTCCAAGCAGCTTACTGGGGGTTGGGTCGACACAGACCGGGGTGGCTTCTGCTAACAAAGCCGGAACTGAGGATGAGTGGCGATACCAACGGAGAGCCCAGAGTATCAGTCTTCACCAGTGGGGGCTGGTCAATGGCAGCAGACACTGTGTGATGGGACTTTTACTTACAAATGAGTAGCTAATGAGTTCTGATAAACATAAATGCAATGTATGTCCATGCGTGCATGTGGCCTTCAAAACACAAAGCCAAGGGACACTGCACAGCAGCAGCACGGTGCTGAACCTCAGTTAAACTGCCTTGCTTCTCATAGGTGTGTGTTACCCTGGCCCCAGTACCTGCAGCAGAAGGATGTTAAACCAGCAAAGCAAGGCTCACCCCTGCAGAAATCCTTGTAGCCACAGTCTGCCCACGCTCTGCTCGCGCCGGCAGTGGGTGGTACCCAAGATGGGCTGGGAGCAGTGATAAAAGCGACATCCATGGGAGCTCACTGCCAGCTCCAGTGAAACAGGATCAAGTCTTCTGTCACTTGGCAATCCACTTTATCAACATGAACTTGTATCTCTCTCTGCTGCTGTTTTTCCAAGGGCTATTCATGGTTCAAAGCTGTAGAAAATACCACTCCTTTCTTCACTCACTGCCACCTAGTTATCTCTGGCAGAGTGTGACTCTAGAGAGAAGCAATTTAAGAGAGGAAATATGCTGGAGATGGAAATAGCATGGAAGATACAACAAGGACTCAACTTTCTTGTTTCTATCTTACTCAAGATTATGTTTCCTGACTGCATCCCCAAAGGAATTTGAGTTGTTCTAAAAATTATAAAGAGAACAAAAAATGTTTTCATTCACATTGCAGAAAACCCAGAAGGGTTCTATTGACTCTCACAGGGTCGAAGCAGAAAAGGGTGGTCAGCACTTGACCCTGGACTAACTCATTAAATATAGAGAAGGTCTGGGGCATGGAAGAAAGAAATGCCATGTCCCAGCAAGATACCTGTGTGGGAATGTTTCTGTCAGCATCACAGTTCACAGCCCACGGGAAAACCCATCTTGGGCTCTGCAAACATTCAATGTCATTAAAATCAAGTATGTGGACAGAGAAGTATTAAAACGGCCAGTTCTACAAGTATGGATCATAGAATCACAGAACATTAGGGATTGGAAGGGACCTCGAAAGATCAGCCAGTCCAATCCCCCTGCCACAGCAGGATCCCCGAGATCCAGTTGCACGGAAACATGGCCAGGTGAGTTTTCAATGTCTCCAGAGAAGGGGACTCCACAACCCACTTGGGCAGCCTGTTCCAGTGCTCTGTCACTCTCACCATGAAGAAGTTCCTTCTCATATTTATGTGGAACATCTTATGTCCCAGCTTCCACCTATTGCCCCTTGTCCTGTCATTGGAAGACGCTGAGGACAGGTTTAGCTGGGAGGCGACTCGTGAAACCCAAAGCCATAGGTGTCAAATATTGTGTTTTCTCCACTTCCACAGAAGTCTGCTGGATCAGTCCACCCACACGGCAAGAAAGTTTGTCTTCTCAGCCTGGGCTTACCCTGCATTTCCCCAGTTCGCCCTGGAAATTGGCTAAGAAGCTCTTCTCACACATTCCATCCACAGAAAGGTGACATGAACTAAGTTCACAGGACTATTTTCACAGCAAGGGCTTTGCAATCTCGAGAAAACCTTTCTTGAAAGGCTGAAGTTACCCTCCCTTGTGCAAATATGATCTGGTTGATCTGACTTCCTGGAAAATATGTACCTCAGCATCAGGTGATAGATGAGGGATATTCTGATCAAATCCAGCTCAACTGACCGCAAGCTTTGCCCTGCCTGGTCCCAAATGGATTTGGAGAGAGGAATACTGTAGAGAAATGAGCAGGTACTGTTAAACAACAACTCGCAAGCCTCTGGCTAGCTTGGCAGTACAAAACAAAGAAAGAAGGAGAACGAAGAAAAGCCAAGAGCAAACATTAGCAACAGATTTTAACAGGTGAAATACTTATCATAGACATCTTGGAGAGACAACAGTCCAAGCAGTCCTAGACCACCAGCTCTGAGTTAAACACGAGCTTTTAAATATAGTGTGTGAGCAGCGAGTGAGTTCTCACTGAGGACAGCTTGTAAACAAAGAGCTTTCACCTGCAGCATCAGGCTCAATACAAGCTCTGCTCGGGGGACTGGACTGCGCTGAAGACCAGGCCTGGGAGTGGAGATGGATGCGGGCTCTAATATCCTTCCATAATTTGAAGGCAGAACCATTCTGGAGCAATGGCAAACAGCAAGACTGACAGAATCATGAAATGGCTTACTTTGGAAGATTCTCTCTCCCAGAGCCCCAGCCAACCTGGCACTGAACACTTCCAGGGAGAGCCCACCCACAACCTCCCTGGGAAACCTGTTCCTTTGCTCAGCACCCTCACAGAGAGGAATTTCTTCCCAAGATCTAACCTAAATCTGCCCTCTTTCTGATTCCCCCTTGTCCTATCACTAGGTTCCTGGTATAAAGTCCCTCTCCAGATTTCCTGTGGGCCCCTTCAGGTACTGGAGGGCTGCTATAAGGCCCCCCCAAGAGCCTTCTCTTCTTCAGACTGAACAGCCCCAATTCCCTCAGCCTGTCCTCATAGCAGAGGTGCTGCAGCCCTCTGATCATCCCTGTAAGCCTCCTCTGGGCTCGCTTCAACAGTTCCATGTTGTTTTTGTACTGGGGACTCCAGAACTGGCTGCAGTACTCTGGGTGAGGTCTCAACAAAAGCAGAGTAGAAGGGGAGTATCAACCTCGTGTGATCTGCTGGCGATACATCTTTTGACCTAGCTCAGGTCACAGTTGGTCTTCTGGGCTGCCCTCACACACTGACATCTCATGTTGAGCTTCTCATCTACCAACACCCCAAAGTCCTTCGCCTCAGGACTGTTCTCAATCCATTCACCACTCAGTATGTAATTGTGCTTGGGATTACCCCAACCCAGATACAGTACCTTGCACTTGGACTTGTTGAACCTCATGAAGTTTGTACAGGCCCAGTACTCAAGCCTGTCAAGGTCCCTCTGGTTGACCCCCCCTTTCCTCCAGTGTGTTGATCACCCCACACAGCTTGGTATCATTGGCAGACTTGCTGAGGGTGCACTCAATGCCACTGAATGTGTTACCAAAATGATAACCAGCACTGGACGCATGTCAGACCCCTGAGGAGCACCACTCATAAGTGACCTGCACTTGGACATGGAGCCATTGATCACAACTCTTGGAGTGCGACCATCCAGCCAATTCCTTATCCACTGAGAGTTCCATCTGTCGCATCCATGTCTCTTTATTTTTAGAGACAAGGATGTCATGTGTGACAGTATTGAATGACTTGCACAGTTCCAGGTAGATGGTATCTTACAGGTCCAGGCAGATGACAGCATACCTGGGCTCCTATTACTCAGGGTTTGGATGAGCAAAGGGAGCAGCAAACCAGATACATGAGGAATCCAGGGTTGTTCCATTTCATCCAGGTGTTGCAGAGAACCAGAGCAGTGTCTGGAAGCACTGGAGCACTTTGAGCTGTCAGCCAACGATTGGATTTACCTTTCAAAACCACCTCTGAGAGATATAATTTGTCTTGAAGTAAGAGTTGAAGGCCCTTTACAAGCACCTGCATGGGCATCTGATGCTTGCTGTGTTCACTCTTCATCTCCTACTCTGGATACTAGAACTCTTGTCTCCATGTCCAACATCTATTGAGGATGGTGAAGATGTATCTGAGGAGCAATCTCTCAAAGTGGGAGTAGCAGGAAGAGGCCTGCTGGCAGCCACCTTCCCTCCTAAGACAGCTGGTGCCATGGTCAGCCAAGAGAGGTCTCTTGCTGCAAAACATGCAGAGCTAATGCTCAGCCTGTGAAGCAAGAGCAGGGGAGACACAGCATGTTAGGAAATGTCTAGGCAGTGCAGACACGATCGAACTGACAACACACAGAACATGCCAAGGAAGTACCTTATTATATCATTATTATATTAGTCTATTACATTCCAAAAGTCATGGCAGTCTAGTGAAGTCCCCACTGACTGGAAAAGGGGAAACATCATTCCTATTTCCAAGAAGGGTAGGAAGGAGGAGCCGGGGAACTACAAGCCAGTCAGTCTCACCTCTGTGCCCAGTAAGATCATGGAGCAGATCCTCCTGAAAGCACTATTGAGACAGGAGACTAGTGAAGAGGTGATTGGGCACAACCAGCATGGCTTCACCAAGGGCAAGTCCTGCCTGACGAATCTGGTGGCCTTCTATGAACAGGTCACAATATTAATGGTGAGGGGCGGGCGACTGATGTAATTTACCTGGACCTGAGCAAAGCTTTTGACACTGTCCCGTATTGCATTCTGGTCTCCAAGCTGGTGGAACATGGCTTTGATGGGTGGACCACCAGATGGGTAAGGAACTGGCTTGATGGCCACACCCAGAGAGTGGCTGTCAATGGATCCATGTCCAAGTGGAGGCCAGTGACAAGTGGAGTCCCTCAGGGATCAGTCCTGGGACCAGTCTTGTTCAACATCTTTGTNNCCTTATTACAGGAGGGATGTGGAGATGCTGGAGCAAGTGCAGAGGAGGGCCACGAGGATGATCAGAGGGCTGGAGCACTTCTCCTATGAGGACAGACTGAGAGAGTTGGGACTGTTCAGTCTGGAGAAGAGGAGGCTCCCAGGTGACCTTATTGTGACCTTCCAGTATCTGAAGGGGGCCTACAAAAAGGCTGTGGAGGGACTATTTAGGATGGTGGGTAGCGACAGGACTAGGGGCAATGGAGCAAAACTGGAGATGGGTAGATTTAGACTGGATGTGAGGAGGAAGTTCTTCACCGTGAGAGTGGTGAGAGCCTGGAATGGGTTGCCCAGGGAGGTGGTTGGGGCCCCATGCCTGGAGGAGTTTAAGGCCAGGCTGGATGAGGCTCTGTCCAGCCTGGTCTAGGGTGGGGTGTCCCTGCCTGTGCTGGGGGAGTTGGAACTGCATGATGATCCCTTCCAACCCTGAGTGACTCTGATTCCATGGCTTCTCCAGTGAGGTGGGCCTGCTGTGGCAGGGGGATTGGACTGGATGATCTTTTGAGGTCCCTTCCAATCGCTGATGATTCTATGATTCTAAGTAACCTTGAACGTCTGCTGGTATTTTTCTCTGGAAAGCAACAGGAGACTATCACAAAGGGACAAAACACACAGACATGAATGCCAGCGCTTATCTAGGAGCATGAAAAGGAAAATTGTTTATGCCCAGTTCCAGATCAGGGCTCCTTGAAAGGCAAGTGCTGGCTCCAGCAGCGGTGGTGCTGCAGAGCTGTTGCAGCCAGCTGGAGGATATGAGAGCAGGACGGCTGCATTTGGCATTAGAGCTCAGTGCTTCCACTGGGTCTGCAGGGGATGGGCCAGGGAAAACCCTCCTGTTCCAAGAGAGGACTGCAGCATCTGAGCCGTGTGTGCATCAGCATCTGCTGCCAGGAGAAAGTAGCCCATGTTAATTCACTTTTTTATTTCCAGAAGTTTTAATTGCTCTCTGCCCCAATAAACAATTAATGGCTCAGATGAGCTGAAGCAGAAACTGGCAAATGAAGCCAACCTTGTTTGAAAACTCTTTGCCCACCAACCTCAGTCCAGCACCGTACCCCAGAGCAGGAGAAACACAAAGCCAAGTAGAATATAGCACCAGCAGCTCCCGACCCGAGTACCCAAATTTAGGCGTGCAGATAGAGCAGCTTAACCCCAACGATTGCTGAGACCCATATAGACCTCCAGAGTCAATGGAGGCAGCAGGTGCTTGGAAACACTGCAAATCAAAGCACTCACTTCGGGCACTAAATATAGAGCAAAATTTAAACATCCAGGCTGGAAAATGTTGGCCACAGTGTCCTTCCACTGTGAGTCCCGTGTGCCCAGGCTGCTACCACATGATGCCCGTAGAAGGTGCTAGGAGTGGAGTCCCAGCACCACTACTCATTAGTAGGTTTTTACCCACAGTGACACTGTGAAGTAGATTATCCTCCTCACTTTTTAGAGGATATTGTGGCACTTGAGATAACCTCACTGGTTTATCTGTACTGAAAGCAATGTCAGCGGGCTGTCAGGACACCTTCTAGCCAATCTGCCACATTTGTGGCACCTCAAGGCCACACATGAGGGTTCTCCCTGTGCCACCATGCCAGGGACCCTCACCAGGCTGAGTTTTGCATCCAGCAGCTCACTGGGGTCTGGGGACTCAAGGCAGCACCCTCATGCTTTGCAGCTCATGATCCAGGCCATTGCAAGAGATAATTTTTTGCCAATGATTTTTTTTTCATCTGTTTGGGTTTTCTCAGTTGTTTGTTTTGGCTGGCATTTCGTTTAAAACAAGGAGAAAGAAGGGAAATAGAGAGGAGAGTTGATCCACACTCCCCTTTTAACTCGCTCAAGTGTTCAACTCTAGCAATGCCTCTTTTGCTTCCTGTAGAGACACTGCTGCACTCACCATTTCTATCTGCTTAAGGAAGATTAGAAAATGCTGCAGCATTTTGAGGGCCTTTGGTACCCAAATGACACCTGGCAAGTTTTAGCCCTGTGGAAGGCAGACCAGGTCAGGGATTCAGGGATATCACCTTGACTGGAGCAAGGGCTGCCTTGCACATGCCCTGCGCAGGCTGACTTAGGGATTCAGATCTCAATGGCCCCTTCTCATGCCTCTTTACACCTCCTTGTTAGTAATTCATGGGGGATTTTGGAGCATAGCCTAGCCACGTAGATACACCTCAGTGAAGGCATCACCAAAGGTAGAAGAAGTAGCTAAACCATGCGGCAAAAGGAGAAACAAACTGCCCCTGTAATCCTAATCTATGGAGAGGTCAGGTCCTGGGACTGCATCTAACATCTTTTGCCCAACAGCTATCGCACATCGTGTGTAAACGATGCAACACACTTTCATATGAAATTACTCCTGAGTCAGAACTGTTTATGCTGTTGCTTTTCCAGCAGCGGAAGGTACCAGGATCTAGAAAAAGCTCTGCCAGGGTATTGCCTGTGTTCCTGAACCAACAAGCTCTGTGCAGCAGATTTGACATGGGTAAAGTTCTAATAATGGGCATCCCTGCAACGAATGGGAGCTGCTATTCTCTGTTGGGAACTACTGTGGAGAAGTCACCTTGGTTGCTCTACTCCTGATTTGAGTGGCACAGGACAGTGGCCACCAGCCACCAGACTCTTCCTTCTCCTCTTTGCTTCTCCTCCAACAGCAAATCACAAGTACTGGTGGTGCAGCATGAATGTGGCCATTTTTGCCTCACCTTGGAGATCATGGGGCTATGGACATAACACCTTTAAGGAAGACTCTGTCAGCTGTGGCGTGAGCAGATCAGCAGCAGCATAAATTGGAAAGGAACAAACTGGTGTGATGTGGTACCTACGTACCTAACCCTCTGGATTTTACCTGATTGCCAAAATACAGTTGTCTTCCACACTCAGTGGTGCTAGCATCTTTTTCAGCCTCTTCCACACTGCAGAGGCTGTAGAGTTATTTCTTCCATGAACCTTCTGTGCATGAGTCCTGGGCATGGGCATATTCCCTCACCAAACAAACAGGAACACAACAGTCAGATCCAGCATGGACCCTCCTGACCCCACTTCCCAGAGTCGCTCCTTGCAGACCGTCACAGGTGGACTGAGCTTCTCCAGGGGCTCAGACAATTTTGCACCCTTGCCCTAGCAAGAACCTGGCATACAAAAAGCCAGGGCGTGGAAAAACCATCACCATATCCTCAGCAGACTTGAAGCCAGTGTGGACCAAAAAGCAACCACTCTGCCAGGGACTGTGAAGAAAGGATTTGAATGAAGAACAGTTCTGGTTATGAAGAACAGCCCTATGAGGAGAGGCTGAGGGAGCTGGGTTTGTTTAGCCTGGAAAAGAGGAGGCTCAGGGGTGACCTTATCGCTGTCTATAACTATCTGAAAGGTGGTTGTAGTCAGGCAGGGGTCGGTCTTTTCTCCCTGCCCACTGGAGACAGGACAAGGGGTCATAGTCTTAAGCTCCATCAGGGGAGGTTTAGACTTGACATTAGGAAAAAAGTTTTCACTGAAAGAGTGATCCGGTCTTGGAATGGGCTGCCCATGGAAGTGGTTGAGTCGCCATCCCTGGAGGTGTTCAAGGTTAGGCTGGATGAGGTGCTGAGTGGCATGATCTAGATGTTAGGATTACTGGGTTTATTTGGATTTAGGTTGGACTGGATGATCTTTAAGGTCTTTTCCAACCAATCCATTACTGTGATACTGTGGTTTGTGGGGGGTGCCCATGCAGCAGCTGCTGTTCAGTTTGGTCATCCTGATTCAAAAGTGGCAGCGAATAATGAGGCAGAGCACATTGCTCTTAAAGAAAAAACAGTTGGAGACATGAAACAGCATCATTATAAATTGGGATGGAAGAGACTGGGACCCTGAACCTCCAGAGAGAAAGAGGGGTGTCTGCTCTGTAAATCCCAAATGCTGTAGAGGGAACAACTACTCGCTGCATTTACATCACTTTAGGCCAGAACAGGTTAACAACAAACAGAAGGAAGTAGATGCCACCCAAAGTACGGTACAGAGGTGGAACTCTGCAACAGCTTGTTGTGGAGGCCTAACACATACAAAGGATGACATGATGCTATGGAGAGGAGGTGCCTATCAAGTGTATGGCTTAGGAAGCCCCAACACCACTGATCAGCAGAAGCTAGATAGGTATGAAGAGGGGGCTGACAGTACAGGTTGCTGCTTTCTGGCACCTCCTCTCAGAATTTTCCACTAGTCACTGCAGGACACAAGATACTAGACTAATTGGACCTTTGATCTGCACCAGAATGGCTATTAGCTGAATCAACTTCCACCCACAGGTAAATTAATAGGTAGGCTTATGGCCAGAGTTATGTCTCTAGGCCAAGCCTTCAAAACGCCTCATGTACGCCGCTGCCACAGCAGTTTCCAAACCTGCTCCACAGCTCCTGGCTCAACCTTCTTTCATATCTAGCCTACTGGCAAAGCAAATCTGCCGCAGGGAGACGTCCCCTCCAACACAAGCCTACTTCAGACAGGTGGGGGGACAGATAGGATAGTATCTGCGAAAGATCTACAAGTTAAAAATTCTTTCCCTACCCAACAGGGCTGGAGGATTTGCATTTGATTGCTTGTGAGGTTTCTCTGTCTTGGGAACCCATAGAGCAAAAACCAGCCTGTGACCCCCAGGTCACGGTCTTAAATTTCTGTAAGATTGTCACGTTTGGAGTTGCAAAGTGATCTTTCTGCCACTGCAGAAAAACAAATCCTTGTCTCCTAGAGGAGACTGACAGGGGCATCTCATAAACAAGTACCTAAAGGGCAATGATGAGATCAGGCTTTTCTCAGTGGTGCTCAGGGACAGAACAAGGGGCAGTGGGTTTAAACTGGAACACCAGAGGTTCAATTTGAACATAAGGAAAAACTTTTCCATGGTGAGGGCAATAGAGTCCTGGGACAGGCTGCCTAGACAGGTTGTGGAGTCTGAGTCTCTGGAGAGATTCAAAACCTGCCTGGACATGATCCTGTGCGATCAGCTCTAGGAGAACGTGCTCTGGCAGGGGGTTCAACAAAATGATCTCCAGAGGTCCCTTCCAACCCCTACCAGTCTATGATTTGAACGGCCTAGGATAGTTCACAGGCTATTTGAACACTTTTCCAGGCTCGTATTTTCTGTTGCATCCACCCACAGCCCATCACCACTCAAGAACAACAAGACGGGGATCCCACGTGCATGACAGAGGCGCAGCAAACACGCATTCCCTTGCTAGTTAGTTCTGTGCTGTCCCAATCCCTTATTGTCCAAGCTACGTCACACTGGTGTTGCAGGTAGCGTTGTCTGCAGCTTTCAAGGCAGTGACTACTGAAACGCCTTTCTACTTTAGCTTGTTCTTGAAAAAGGCACAGGGCAGCAGTGAGTTCTTTTGTTACAGGAACTAACTTTATGTCCAAGTACAGTTTGACCTCAAGAGGACAAGAACTGAGCTCCCCAAGGTTAGCATCAAGAAGCATCAGAGAAGAAAACTTTTAACCTGGAACAGCAAATTGCTTTGAAATATCTCAAGGAAAATCCCATTTACTAATTTTCCTTGATAAAATCTGCGTAACATTAGTCAAAGTTAAGCCATGCAAGTCAAAAATCTTCACTTTTTGTTTATCCTCCTCTTTTATTCATCTTTTCACATAACTCAGCAAACATAACTTTCCCTTGGTCATCATGTGAATGTTGCACAAAATAACTCTTGGTTTTTTCAGGCAAATGCTCCAGAATTGGATCCAAAGGGTAACAAATCCTGGACACAGTAGCAGCCACCAGGGAATCTTCTGACACCGTTTAGAACAGCGGGTGACGCCCACTGCTGTGACAACCTTACTTTAGACGCTGTTTTGGCAACGGCTCCTTCAGAAGCAGCGAGGCAGGTCAGTCTCTCTCTCCCAAATCTATTCTCTTTTTCTGTGCAGCAGCAGCACCACCACCACATTTGTATTCGCGTAAAACCTCCAACAAGGAAGCCCTTCCCTCAGCTGCTCTAAGTGCATTGAGAGTATCAGAAACTGCTCTCTGCAGCAGCTACTCACTAATACTGCAGTGACAAACACAGATTTTTCTAGCCTGGTGGCTACAGCATTGCTTCCGCTACTTCTGAGGGGCTACCAGCTTCCCAAGGCACCACAGAGTCAAAGCTACAAAGTCAGAATCATCAGCTGGAAGGGGCCTCCAGAGGTCATCTGGCCTAAATCCTGCACGCTAAAGCAAAACATAGTCATAATTGAAAAAAGCGTCAAGAAAGTGCTGTTTCCTCATCTCATCTTTGGGTTTCCCCTCCCCCACTAGCCACTCTTCAAGAGCAGGAGACAGATATTTGAGAAGTCAAAATATAACAACAAATATAACTGAGAGCTCATTTTAAATCAAAAGAAAATTAGCGAAGTAACTGTGTGATAAGTGGAACAAAAACTCTGCTAGGATCTAGAATCCCGCTAGGAAAACGTCAACTGTCACGTTCCCCATATTCTGATGTAAGAATTCACCTTTGATGACAGAAGATGTCCTGTACAAAGGCCATTCAAGTCGCCGTAACAAACCTACTAGACTGAATTGAAGCACAAGTAAAGCATCAGGACGGCTGCAGAACAGAGGACAAAGTATCACTTAAAAACCCAACCGAGTTTGGCAGAGAATACCTTAAGCCCCTGCCTGTTCAACAGTCCTCATTAGCCAAGGAAGCCAAATGATTCTGCTCATTCAGGCAGCTGGGCTGCAACAAGGACTCAGCACACACACACAGTAACCGTCAGCTAAACCAGACTTTGAACTCTGCAAAGAGGCATTCGGGGATTGCTCCCATTTGGGGACCCCATGTGGGGTACCACCTCCTATACACACGCTGCCGGTGCTGCGCCGGTGGGAAAAGGACAACCTGCCAAAACAGGCTCAGGAGGTGTCAGCACTTGGTGCTGGCTGCGTGCTTGGGTTACAGGAAGAGCTGGTGCTGCAGTAGGACCTCACTCCTCCTTTCAGCCTCGAGGCATCAGAAGTCCAAGCACTTAGAAAGCAGACACAATCTGAAGTATCTTACACACAATGAGGGAATCATTTTATTAGATTATGGAAGACAGCAGCTTTACAGTACAAAAAGTTACAAGAGTAGCAGAAAAAAAGTGGTTTTGGTTTAAATACTCAGGATTATACTGGAGAACATCAGAAGGATAGTACCCTTTCCTAAACTAAATCCTAACCAGGTTATCAAAGTAACTTCTGAATATTTAGCACAAGTAAAAAAGTTACAACAAACATCGTTATAAAATGCTTTAATAAATAGTTTCTTTTCTGAAAGGTTTTTTTTTTTGTTAAGAACATGTCAAAAGAAAGTACTAAAACAGAAGATCCTGCAAAGCAAATCCTGCATTTCAGTATAAAATAAGTGTTTTCAAAACATTCACGTTTACAGTGTTTGTGGGCCAGAGCTTCTACTCTCAAACGTCCGCTCCTCTCTCCAGTAGGGCAGGTAACTAGCTGTGTGTAGTGTTACTCTTCTTCACTAATTGAGATAAACTTAGTTTGCCCAGTTAATAGCAGTAATAAAGCTGTAAAAAAACCCCCAGCCACCCGACCAACACGTAAGCCTCCCAATACACAGAGCTGTTTCTAATGAGGTACTCCCACCTTCCGAGATTGCCAGACTGGTTTCTTTAGAATGAAAGATGAATAAAGCACAACAGAAACGAGATTGAGGAAAATATTGTTCCCTTCATTAGGCCTGTATTTAAACGCAAAAAAGTAATACCACATGTAATAAACATATTCACAAAGGAAAAAACGCCTCGCCGTGTTGGTACTGTACAGTAGATGCACCCGTTAGTGTTCTTGAGATGGGCTG
Organism: Rhinopomastus cyanomelas; assembly: GCA_013400115.1. Lineage (NCBI taxonomy): Eukaryota > Metazoa > Chordata > Aves > Bucerotiformes > Rhinopomastidae > Rhinopomastus > Rhinopomastus cyanomelas. Next base: position 255,653 of record VXBP01000719.1, on the reverse strand, counting down.
AACGTGGGGATAAACAAACACTTCTGAATCTATTTACATGTAAGTGGTTACGCTCCTGTGTAAATACAAATGACCAACAGATTCCTAACATTGATTGTATTAACATTGTTTTTCTAATCTGGACATAATACCAAAAAAAAGAAATTTAAACTGCCACAAAACCTCCTTTTCTGCAACATAAATTAAAAAGGAATGACATGTAAAAAAAAAAAAAGACCAAAATATTTAAGTTATTAAATCAAATATACAGAGTGATTCACTTAATATGTACATATTTACAAAAAAAAGCACTTTCACTATTAGAAAATACACCGTGTGTCAGTTGGGGAACCTAGAGTTCTCACAATGGTACTACATTGACATGGCAGTCTTTGACAGTTGCTATAGAAAAAGTTTCATCTCAAGGCACTTGTCACATGCTTCAACACTACGATTCTAAAGTAATTAAACAGAAATAAAAAGGCCACTTTTAAACCACAGTTGAAAGATCTCTATTATTTTTTTGTTCCTTATTACAAAGTGTGTAAGGCAAATTTGGAAAAATCTTACAGAAGCTACCAACGTAACAAGTGCAGTGAGCTGCCATTAATAGAGATTCAGAGTCAAGAAAGCAGTTTAAAGTTCGCACAATTTCCTCAACCAGGAGGTTTTAAAGCCACCATTAAATTAGAGCAAGTAATAAAAAGAAATACATTCTGTAAACAGTGTACAGTCTTTTGTAATAAACTTTACACATATTGAAAATACAACCTCTCCTCCGCCACACAGCGAGTGTATAAGTAAACTTTACAAAAATAGCAACTATCAAAGATTACTCATTTTTTTCATCTGACAGTCATTGAATAATTTATACAAGGCTAAAGAAACAAAATAAATTTTATTTATTATTTTTATTTTCTTTTATTTTTTTACGCAAAATAAAGAAACTATGAACATTTGACTCCAGGTACTTTTAGTCCTTGACGCAAAGCGGAGATGCCAATTTTTCCCCTCCCCAGTAAGCGTAGGTGCAGCCTGCCTACACTCCACATACAGGTTAGTCTCTACTGCCTTCGAAGTTTGATGCATTCACATTTTTTACAGATCTGTTGTCCATTTTGCCTATTTGATGGGATTTCTTTACTGGACTGCTCTCTGTTGTGTCAGATGCCTTTGTCGGCAAAGGCTTCGCAAGTTTGTGAGAGAGGAATTTGTCCATTTCCTCATCTCTTTCCTCCTCTTCATCCTCCTCTTCCTCATACTCTACATACTCCTCTACCGCATCACAAGTTCTTTTCTGAGGAGATATAAAGTTTTTGCATTCGTAACGAATGTCTTTGTTACTGTAAGATCTGTCTATAGGATTTCTTATGGGATTTAAAGGCGCCCACTGGTTATTGGCACCCTCTTCTCTGGGAGGACGACTTCTTTCTCTCTCTTTTCTTCTCTTCCGAGTCCACCAGACGCAGATAATTATACAAGTCAGCCACACAATGCTAAACACCGCACAAAGAATCGGAACCAAATAATCTAGAGGGCAAACGGGAAAAAAAACAAAACCACAGAGCCTTGAGTTAACAGAGTGAGACATACAGCACTGGACATTTGCAAGAGAAGTACCCACACACAGCCACGCGTTAGTCACGGGAAGATTTCTGGCAGAAAACATGTCACTACAGCACAGAGGTAACTGTCCAAATGCACTAGTCCTTCTAGAAACGCTCTTCGCTACTTTAAACTAGGAGCTCTCCTTGCTTAACAATAGAGTGGAAATGCTACCCGGGACGTATTTTTCCCTCTCCAGCAGACAAATTGGTTACAGAAGCAGCATCACATTCTCAAAGCATCTAGGTGAAGCTGGCCCAGAAAACCTCAGTACATGTTGCTTCAGAGAATATTCTGTCCTCATAGGAGGCAGGCCATAAAGAGCACTTTGCTCTAGAAGAGCTAGGACTTGCATCAGAAAGAAGTCCTGCATTTCTTATCACAAAGGAGTCTCTTGGAAGTTCACAGACATGTATATATCAACTATCTCAAAAAAAACATTCCACTTAGAGCTACGTAACCAAATCGATGATTCAGGCTTTAGGATGTTCCAGGTTCGGTTCAATAGTGAAACACTAGAGATAGAGTAGTCAAGGTGATTGCTCTTCTCCACGTTCCCAATCACAGAGCATTCTAGTGCTCTCCCAGCCATACAGTCCCAGATTATTTCCCTATGAAACCATTCCTGACAATTTATATACATTTGGACTTTTTTCCTCCTCCTAAAAGACTTCGCTGCTAGGACAGATGACCATTTTTCTACTCTCTTGGCAAGCAAGAATTCACACACGGCACGAGGCAGGAAGACATGAGGTGCTTTACTTTTTGTGGTGACAGCAGGACTGTGCACGAGCTCTGCAGACAAATGTTGTTAAGCTACTAGATCCAAACATAAATTCACTCTGAAGCTTTCAGACAACTGCTTACAGAATAACGTGCAAATAGCTGCACCAACACACCCCCCAGTCATTCATGCCAATGCTGAAGTGTCTTCTGTGCATATTCTTATGTGGAACATGCCACATGTTCAAGCACTTTCTTCTGGTAAAGGGGGAACGAATAAACTGAAAACATGGGTGGCCTCGTGGGACCTAAACATTATATTTTAGCAGTCTGGAAAAGGAGTGTGCTCTTAGGAGTAACAGCTATTCTCCCATTTTTCATAACCAATTTAATACTAAACTCTGGTGGTGGGGGGAGCACTGCAAAGAAAAGGGAGCTCTTCACACTAGATTCTCCAAGATTAGAATGTAAAGCTTGCATCCTCACTTGCATCAGTACTATTGCCGTGTCATATACTGTGGATCAAAGTTTACTTAATAAAAGCAGCTTGTACAAAGAACTGACTGCATAGAGATAACCAAACTCAGAATAACTTTTCTTAAAGCTTAAGTTAATGAGGTGTTTAAATAATCACCACAATTCAGGCACTAGAGCATCCCACACAAGAGATTTTCACCTCAGGCACAGGCTTTTACACATTTCATGTTAGGCTTCCATGTACCTCAACTCAATTTAAGGGGTAAAAATAAAACAACCCAAATCAAAGATCAGGTAACAGTTTACTTCATAACAACCCCACTTAAAGAACTAGGGGCCAGTGGCCAGTATTGAGCGTCCATGTTAAAATGAGGAGTTTGGAAATCTTTCTTCAGTCCTAGCTGCAAGAAAAGTCAGTCTAACCGCTTCCTTCTTGTTGAGAAGGGAGGCAAAATCACCCACATCCCTTTTGCCCCAACATTTAAACACACACTCAGAAGAGAGGGAGGGTGAATAATGTGGAAATCTCAGCCTGATTCTGTAGCATCGAAGCAGTTTCTGTTCAAGTGAAGAACACAGCTGGTACACTCCTTCAGGGGAGCTGAGGAAATAGTGCCTTTGCTAAGGCTTCAACAGATGAAAAGCATTCCCCAAAAGGGAAATGCAAGGGAAGTGGAGCCAGGCAATTTACTAATTGACGTATGGGTGGAGGATCTTCCAGAAGATGATACTGGAGAGGTCCAGCAAAAAGTGGGGGAAGTGTCCTACCATTTTAAGATTTCCACTCTAGGGTGTAGTTGAACTGGAACCTACCAGGGATCTTCCACAAGACCACCTCTTGCCTCCCCCAGGCAGAACACAGGCATACAAAACTTTCAGCCGCTTTTTTTGGCATAGCTCTTGGAAAACCAATATTCAGCAATAAAGATGTCTCTAATCACGCTACAAGATAATTAAAAGGTCCAAACACTACATTTAAAGCCAGCTGTGCACTAGTAAGAAACATGTAAAGACAGACCAAAGTTTTACATCATCATGGAATCACTATGGCCAAGTATTGGAAGAAACTAGACGTCTGTCACTCTTGTCAAGGTGAAGAATACATAAGCAATTCAAAGTGACTGCATCACAGTCTGTCCTCCCCCTCTCCAGATTTTCATTACCTCACAGCCTCAGTTTCTGTAAGTAAAGTGCTGATGCTGGGTTAAGATTAGGGTAGGAGAATCGGACCAGAGTTGAACGGCGCATCAGAACTCATGATGTTGTGAAAGGTCTGCTTAGACCAGAGAATGAGGTTGGAAGTCAGAGTCGGAACGTATGCAAGGGTCAGCAGGGACATTACACTAGGGACAAGGTTAAGTTTAAACTAGCGCACAAGCACAGTACCTTGACTTTAAAGCCACTTTCTCTTCACTTTGTCGTAACAACTAAAGAAAAAACCTGATCTATCATTTTCCCCAACATGCAAAGAAAGTTAAGACTGCCAGCAGAGGAACAGCCAGCGTTTACACACACGGAGCATCTACGCGTTGGGAGCCTTACCTGAGGATGAATTCCCAACAACAATGGTCTCCACTTTGACTTCGGTTACTGCCAACATAACAGTGCTGTTCTGCCGCTTTGTGATTGCGTTTACTATTGTATTAGCAGCGTTCTGTATGAGAGTGTTATCTTGGTCATCTCGATGGGGGACAAAAGACTACAGGAAGTAAAAGGGGAAAAATAAGAAGTGATTGCAAACACCTCACTTTTTACATCCAGCTACGAGCTCACCAGGTTGAATGTATCTGGTGGTAGTTGTAAACGGCATCCCAAAAATGCACTGCAGTAACAGCACGGCAGGCTTTATCCAAACATCTACCTGCTAATCTAGCACACCCCAAATAAAAGCCAGTTGACTTTCATGTTAATTACACTGCTGAGCTAAACTTAGTCATGGTCTGGAGCATTTCAAGACACGTGGGTTATCTAGACAGCACCTCGGGCTAAGAAGAGCCTGCTCTAGCTATAGTACACACTTTGCATCCTGCATCATGGCTCAGTACTGACAGAGAGACAGTCCAGCTTCTTCCTGGATAAGTGCTATGAAAATAAAGTCTTTATTGGAAACTATGTGGTACACAAGCACTGACTGATTGGGCTGCAAATGCCTCTAAAGCAAGCCCTTAGCTCAGTAAGGTAACGGCTACTTTCATCTGTTCCATTTGCTCCTCCTTCCACTTGACACTCATGAAGACAATTAACATCCTGAAGCAGCCATGCTCTAAACGCACAGCAGAATCTTCTTCCTAAGATCCATTCCAGCCACCCACAACCCTCTCTCTGCACCAAGAAGGTCAATAGTCCAAGGTTTCTGACAGAGGTAGGCACCTCTTCACTATTTTGAGCCTTAAGCAATCGATCAGGAGGTTGTGGTAGCTTTCTGACACTGACATCACCTGCTGTTTCAGCTATCTAGCATTACAGGAAATTGCAAGAGCACAGAATAGCTTTGCAGCCAGTCTAAGCCAAAGATTGCAGTACCTGTGCTGAAGTGAAACAAGCTTAAAAGTAATAAAACACTTCCTTACGCATATTAATAGAAACCTCATACTTACAATTGCGACTTCCACTGCATTCTCTGTGGAGTAAGAAAGATCACATAATATTATCAGAGTTCTGTCCCTAGAAACAGTCCTAGTAGCTGGTAAATACCGTATTTCCGAACAGATATGTTCAGTTGTAGTACCCTGTTAGAAGTAAGGGAGACCATGAGTTAGTTTAGGTAAAAAAAAAAAACCTACATAAAATTAAACACCTTCAGAGTTTTTGCAGTTACTGAGATCTGGCGAGCGCAACAGAAACAGCAAAAGGTCAGAAAAGTGAGAACCACGGTTTTAGAATCGAGAGTGAGAAACTGGGCTTTCGTGCCTACGGTAGCACAGTCTGAGCCTATCCTGGAATGTTAGAAAGCACTTATTTGAGATTTAAAAAGGAAAATATTCAGTACAAACCCTAGTTTTGCCTTGGTCGTTAAAGAAAGCACAATTAATAGCAACAGAGGATTCCAACAACAAATTTTGCGAGTTTATGCCAACAAAAAGTTAGAAACATTAATCTTCCATGCTAATCCATGCTTTGACATGCAACATATCCCTACGCGTATTGCCATACATCATTAATAATTCTCTGCTCACCTGGGGGACTTTGTCTCCATTAAAAATTAAAGTAATTCTAGCACAGTCATTGTCCAAGTATCCAGAATTAGGCAGACACTTGATGCTGGTAGGCAGAGGTTCGGAGGCTCTGCATTCTCCCCAGCCCATGCAGGACGGCTGAAAACATTTCATATACTTCTCCTGGCATTCTTGACCCATGGGACACTGGCTATTTGTATTATCCCAGTTTTTGTGTAAGAGACAAGGTTTTTTCCCACACCACACCTAGAAATTACAAAGAACAAAGTGCTGTCACAGTTAATTGCTTTTATGCATAAAATCAAAACAAGCAAATCACATAAGATGGTCATAATCTACTTCTGACCATGAAAAAAAACCAGCTGTATTTTGATCTGTAGTCCTAGTAGCTCTTCCACGAAACAAGGGCATTTTGTATGGACAAAAAGAGTACAGGCTGTGCAGAGCTGCCCAGTCAGTGGTGCCTTGGGTAGCGTCTCTCTCCTTACAGGCTTACAGATTTGTCCCACATAACTGAGCCATACGGAATTTCAAGCACCATTATTCCAAACATTGCTCCATTTCATGAGGTAGTCTTTAAGAGTCTATAAAATTCTTTACACAGCATTAGTTTAGGAACTTAGGAATTTCTTAAAGCAGAGTTCTCATTAAGAAAACATACTTATTCCATTGTGCCTCGAAGAATCAAACAGCACACACGGGTAAGTTGCCTTCACTACACCATTTTTAAGATTCTAGTCACCTTCACATCCTGTTATTTTCAGAGAGACATCTCAAACTTGAAATCACTACAACATAAAGAGAGTCTAAAATAGCCGTTCTAAACAACTAAGTGCAAGACTGTTTGGTCCCCCCCCCCCAACAGCTAAACAAATTAAGATTAAAAATTGTTCGATTAGTAAGACAGAGGGTTTTAAGCTGGTGCCTCCAGTGAAGCGCGGGAGCTTGCGTGAGGCAAAGTTCTAAGTGCTGCTAGCACTCGCCTGGAAGCCACCCACCTAGCCCTCCAACTTGTAGGTAGCACTGATCTTGTCTCTCTCCAGCTGTGATGTAAAGCTGCACAGGTACCACAAGTCCACCGAGATGTTATCTCAGGAGGGCTGTAATGCTTGGAGCACATATACTAACAGGTTCAACCTGCATTTAACCTAGTCTTTTTTTGGTTTTTAATCACAACCACCAGAACACAGTCCATGATAAACATGTAAAGGCTGCAGTTTGTCAATTCAGAAAAACTTACTGAAGGACAACACAAAAACTGATTAATGCTCACCTACACGTTCTTTACCTTGGAACAGATTTTTCACTACATTAGAAGCTCTAGAACTTGCAAAGCTTTGGCAGAGTAGTTTATTTATCCTTTCAAGGATAAATGAATCATTAATTGGAACATTTTTCCATTCCAGTTCCTATTTTCTTTTTTGCAAAAAGTGTATTTCTGCTTCTACAGACCTTGTTTAGCAGGCAGGCAGCGGGACAGTAGCTTATAATCATAAACACAACCCCATAAGTATTTCACAAGAAGTCATTACGCTGCTTTTAAAAATTGTATTTAAACAAAAGGTAGTTTAGGGGTGACCCATGCAGAAGTCCAGATGGAAAAAAAACCCCAAAGATTAACTTCTACACGAAGAACAACATTTGCTAGGCTTTAAGCAAATAGGTCACAATGCCTACCTTGGTGCAGTCAATACGGCCATCCAAACAGTGGCAGTTGTTGCACTCCTGATCCCACCTGCTGCCATGAGGAAAGGTCATTCCTTTAAGCCAGCAAGGTTTTCCAATTCCAATCACTGAGAAACAAAAAAAGCACACTCAAGCACTTCAACTACATGTTTTGAGTTACTAAAACGATATAATTTTAAATAAAAACAAACACTAGCTACTGGTCCTTTTACATCAGACTACTGCACATAAACTCTACATTGGCTACGTTGTACCCTGCAGTTTTTTGAGTAAAGGCTGGTAGCAGATAGAGGAATACCTTCTTGACATCTTGGACCAATTCTTCCGGGAGGACAGGTGCATCGGTATCCGTTTATTTCATCTATACAAGTGGCACCATATCCGCAAGGGGAAGACTGACATTCGTCAATATCTAGAGAGAAAACAGATGAAGCTGGATGGCAAGGACATTGTGACGTAACACGCACCGAGAACTGAAAGAGGCAGGGAAGCACTCAGGTGCACAAGGTCTTGTTTCTTATCCTGAGGAAATGACCAACACTAATTTATGCAACCACAGGCAACGCAAACCAGCCTGTCAATTTGCAAGTCATAGGCACCAGTTGCTGCTTGTCCAACCATAACCATTCTCTTCCAAAGCATCTTCCAAAAGGTTTCCTTCCGCTGAAAACGAATGCCCATTCCAGCCCCTCAGACAAACTGTTTCAATACCAGTTCTTGACTGACGCATGGTATCAGCTCACCTTCTGCGTCTAAAGGACTGGACTAGAACATGACAAATGGTAGCCATGAAGTTGTTATCCGTGTAGGGAAAAGCGTTTTCTGGTTCTGTTCTAGCTTCCTTCAGAAGCGCACAAAAATGAAGTTTCACCCAAGTACAGAAGCATCTAAACTATTACAGAGTTTAACTATTCTTTCTCCTTGCTTCAAGCTATGTTGCTTTAAGATTCTCCAGTCCCTGTCTTAGCAGCCACAAAAGGCATTTTTGTCAGAGCTACATTTTTGTCTACCTCAGTCTAAACAAGAAAAAAGGAGTGTGCAGTCCCATTAGAGAGTATTTGCCTTTAACTACATAGTCTTCCCTGCATTTCTTCTCTGGAGAAGGAGATTGTGTCTGGGTCTAGAAACACGATTATCCGCCATCCTTGGTTCTATACCCAGAGATCACCAAGCTGCTGCTACCACAAGTGCCGCAGTCACCTTCTGGCTAGAGGCACCACCTCATTCACTATTTGTCAGAATGAGGATGCAACCTCAATTTGAAAGCACACCAGCACACTGAAGGACAGGAAGGACCAAGCCCAAACAGCCTTGAGGCTAGGGAAGACTTAATCAAAGTCTCATCTTCCAAAAAAGTAGAAATAAAGGTAAGAAATCTATCATATGCAAGTCAAAATATGAAAAATCCATTTCAAAAGACCCAAACCAAAACCTAAGCAAGCCCCCAATTATTCCACATAACTTATATGCAATTTTTGTGTCTTTTTTCCTCCCCTGCTTTTACTCTCAGTGTAACAGGCTTGTTTCACAGCTTTGAAAGACCTTTATCGTACTTCTCTGCAACTATTCACATGTCAGCACTGCACTCCTAATGCTATTGTTCTCATGAGTGATGTCTCAGTAGATTTTAGTTTTAATGTTAAATGGAACACTTAGTGATCACAGAATCACAGAACATCAGGGACTGGAAGGGACCTTGAAAGATCATCTAGTCCAATCCCCCTGCCAGAGCAGGAATAATAGCACCTTTAATGACAAGTTGCTTATCAAGAAAAATACTTAAGCTGCTATGAAGCCAGCACCCCAGAACCTTGAGAAATGTCTGAAGAAATCCAGAAATGAAATAACTGGGTATAATTGAGGCCAAATCATTTCAGTTCCATAAAGAAATGGAATGGAACAGAAATTGTCAGTATTTACAAGGTGTCGGTACCTGGCTGACTGCTTCATTATTTGGAATTCAGCTAACCCAATGTAAAAAAGGTCACAGGATGTTTTGACTTGTGTGTCAGAACGGTACAACCTTTCAAGTCTTTACCCTTGGAGGTACTTACTAATTCTGCAGTCAGGACCAGCAAACCCAGGTGCACATTCACATCGAAACCAATTTACACCATCAACACAGATGCCTCCATTGTAACTGTAAAAATAATAGACCTACAATCATAAGTGTTCTCAGGGTAGATTCACTAGCCTAAACCCAAGTAAAACCTACAGGTCTCGCATGGTGTGTTTTATGCAAATAGCTATTTCTATTGTGCCTGCATATAGTACTTCCACACTCTTCAAAAAAGCAGAATTAAACAGTCCCTGTTAATTCATAGCACAAGTCTACTTAATCCACCAATATTGTTTCACTGGTCCCTAATTAAATCTTTCTTAATGAAACTTTCTGTTGTTGTTTAGGGGGGATGATCTAGTCCCATCAACAGAGAAAGCATGATGTTAGATAACAGGCCACTTACTAAGCAATATTGTCTAAAACAATATCCTACAGGAGAGCGTGTATGGGGAAGGCTATCATCAGAACTCCAGGAGATAAAACTGTGTCCCTGTGAAATGAATGTTGACAAACCAAAGCTTCTGCAAAGTCGGTCTTGTGTTTTTCTAATAGATGAAGTACAGGTTATTGCATCAGTATGGACAATGGAGACAGGTGGCTTGCTTCCATCCACATTTTTCGCTTTTAATCATAAATATCAACCCTGATATTTAAAATGCTCACATGGCATCTTCCAAAAGACTGGTTATTTCCACACAGTATTTGACCTAACAATACATTTTTGTATCACCTAAAACTATTTATTGTAAACAGGCTTTGGTTTCTCTTTTTCATTCCGAAATTTTATCGAGTCAGATTCTTGTCGTGTATGTTCATACACGAGTCAACTCAGGGTTGATTTCTGGTCTTCATTGCTGTCAAGGAATAGACAATAGTAAGATTCTTACAGAGGCTAGGTTCCATTATCTTAGGACAGAATTAGATCTAATCTGGTGTGGAAATTCATATTACCATGCTCAGTTTTATCTTCATAGTAGGTAGTACAGAACGGGAGCTTGCATACTTACCAAGGATGAGGGTTGCAGTCATTGGTATCTACAAACAGAAGAACAGAGACCAGTGTAACTAGTAACATTGATTTTCTAATGTCTATTATACTTGAAAAGAACAGTATTTTATAAAGCAAGCAAAGAAAAATAATATGGAATTGAATGTTTGCTGTGACACTTGCACAGAAACTCTAGGTAGACTTAACCGACCCTGTATCTTTATTATACCTTACACCTTTAAATACTTTAAATCAGATGGATAGACTGACAAACGCAGCATTTTATGGCTGTGTAGTTTGATCTGTCAACAGCACAGACTGGTACGCAGCACGATGGCAACAACAGAAATAAACTAGGGTATCGCTTGCATTGGTAGTGGATAATTCAAGCAGGCTCCAAAGGCTTTCTAAAGATTTACTACTACTTTGGCACTTGATGTGTGTATGTGCAACCAGCCAGATTTCTCAAACAAGTCTTTCCCATTATAAACAGCTCTAAATTATTTGTTCACATTTATACTAGCACTGTCAGCTTTAAAACAGCTAATTAAGACATACATCAATACAACTGTAACTTCACAGTAAATTTAAAGTAACAGCAAAGCTCAAATTTAGATTTTTTCCCCCCTTCCTCTTTTATGCCTTGGGGAGAAAAAAAATTTTAAAAAAATAAAATCAAAGTTGCACACTTTACTTCACCCAACCAGTTCACTGTACTGGGACAAAGTACTTAACCACTATCCTCAGAGGAAATGATGGAATACGTACTACTGCCTGCCCTTCCACCTACTTTTAATTATTAAAATAAAGTATTTCTGTGTGGATTTTTTTTTGCTCTATACAGCAAAAGACTAGTTGCAAAAAGTAGCATGACAAGTTCTCCGTTCATTACTTGACCATCATCATATTTGCCCCCAACTCCCAGCCAGAATGACACTGATGGTTTGGCACATGAACTCCAAGACTTGCTTTGTTTCAGTTAACAGTTCTGTGCCAGACACTCCTAGCATCATCTCAGGGGAACTTAGGGGAAGAAAGGAGAAAAACCTTACTCTGCGTGCACGTACGCCCTTCCCATCCTTCTTTGCAGATACAAGAAAAGGAGTCTCCGCTGCCAACACATGTTCCGCCATTCATGCAGGGGTTTGGAATACAGGTGCTGTTTTTAGCTTTGGAAACAGAGAAGGACTCTCTTTAGCACAGAAAACAAAAAGTATCATCCAGACATCTCAACAGCACCATCCTGAATGGTATTTAAGTAAGCAGTGCAAGTTTTACAAGGAGGTCAAAAGACTCCAGAAATAGTCAAATCACAAGACAAGCTCACATGTTCCTTCACCATAATCCCAATTCAATTGTTTGATTGAACCATGAAGTTTTAGATGTGGGGCTTTTTTTTTTAATATGTTTCCCCATCTGCAGAAGCATCCTTCAAAAACTGCCTAAGTCATACTTTGTCACTGAGTTACCATGTTCATGAGGGTACTTTATAGTAAAATATTAGTATTTCAATTTCAGATTTTGATGAAGTGCCACAACTGTATCTAAAATGCAGAAATATTATACTAAATTGCCTTTCTCCAGCCTCTTGGGGTGCAATGAAAGTTTCATAATCTGAAGAGTGTACCACTAAGACTACATTCAATCATCTAAAAGACCAATTCCCTACAGCAGGCAGTAACCCTGCAAACCCCCTATGAAGAACCACACGTTTCCCAACTACATCTGCTCATACACCTCTTGGTCACAAACTTACTTGCATTATGAACCTAAGCAGGGGACTAATTTCAAAAAAACCCACAAGGTCTCTAACTGAGAAGTCAAGACTCAAATCTGAGTGTTCCAGACCAACTTAGGAGAAGCTATATGAAAGATCCTTGCAAGCAGTCCGAGAAGAACAGCTTGCTGAAACCTAGTATGATGTCAGGCGAGTGGAAGAAACTAAATTTCAGTCCGCAGCCAGCCACAAAGATCTGAAAGAGCCAGCTACAAAAGGTACCTGTTTACTAAACAGTGAAGTGTTATTTAAACACTTCTCCACTTCTAGCTTTATCTGCAGATTATTTAGAAAGCTTACCAGTGTTGCAAGTACTTCCTATCCACTCTGGAGGACACGAACAGCGGAATGTATCTCCATCATCATAACATGTTCCACCATTGCTGCAAGTATTTGCATCACACTGGTATTCACCTATACATCACAATCACAGTTTCAGTTTCTATTGGTCTGGCTGAATTTTAATACCAGGTGCTTTTAAAAAATCACAAAATTACTTGAAAGTTACTTCATATTTAAATGCAACAGTGCTAGAAACACAGCTCCACTTGCTGTATTACGGCAACCAACAAAAAAAGAGAGTAATTTCTCACACTACTAGGTCACTGCATGGAGCACTAAAAGCTCCAGTTGCCCAGCAACAAATTAGAAGAGGTAATGAAAACATGCTTATTATTTCACTTCAATAATTTTATTTTCAATTTCAGGAACTTGAATCTCACTACATGAAAGAAAACAAGTATTTTGGCAAACTAAAGATTAAAGCAAAGTCCACTTACGTGAATGGCAAGTTTTGCCTTTCCAGTCATTCTTACACTCACAGTAGAAGTCATTTACCAAATCAATGCATCGGCCGCCGTTGTGACATGGGTTAGGAGAACAGTCATTGAAATCTAGAGAAATAATTATTCAAGTTAGATGATCCGGCCTAGTCAAGGCCATAAGAAGATAATAAATACTAAATAATGCTTAATTTACGTTCTTTATGAAGACAATGTTCGTAAGGGTTATGGGCTTACCTTTATGTAAGCAAGAAAGAGATTCTGATTAAACAGAGAATATGAGTTATGAAGGATTTTGACAGTTTAAGGAAAGAAGTAACATTCAGTATGGCTTTTAAGTAGTTTTATCTCTGCAGCAAACAGTTTTAGTCTGAACTTCAGAGTTTTCAAGTGGGGACCACAACATCCTGAAAAGGAATCCTGACTCGCGACATCCACGTGGAACAGTTAATGCTCCCTCTCCACTTTACGTCTCAAAATCCAGATAGCTAAAGCCATGAGATGACTTAACAGCGGCACGTATAAGTGCGTATAAACACATTAAGCATACATGCACACACCTGAATTATAGAGAAAGTTCCTCATCTGACATTTATTTTGGTAGGTTTAACACAATCATTCCAGACCAAACTTCATCTAGAGCACACGAAAAGCTCTTCTGACAACAGTAGCTGCTAAAACCTTCTCAGTCTACCTCACATCTCAGTTAGTGCATGTCCTGTAATAAGTTTCAGCGAGTCCTTGACATCACATTTTAGAAGAGGCTTCATTCAGAGTAGAAAAAGAACCAACTGCAATTTTCTCTGAGGTAACTTAACCATTAACTGGCCTCGTACACTTTGGTTAACAATGGCCCAAAACATTTCAAAGCCAGGGCAGCAGTAAAGGGCTGCTCTCACTGAAGCCAGGATACAAAATACTGACTCTGTCACTGAATAAGAGTTCAGGGTTCAGCAGTCCTTTTCTTACTAATGGAATGGATAAGTTTATACCTTTCCTCATTAGGCTGGAAGTACATCATAGCTTGCACTGTCATAAAGCAAAAGGGCTTTTCAAGTTTGGAAACTACTGCATTGTGAGTAGATTGAGTAAGAGACAGACTTCTGTGGACAGAAAGTCCTAAGAAGTATATGTGCTTCTAGCAATTGGAGCAGCATGAGTAGACCCCCCACACACTTTTGCCTCCCCTCCTGAGATATATCCTGTAGTGTATCTAAGAATCAGACTATGATTTCGCTAAAGAAACTGAGCCCTTAAGAGCTGCTACTCAAAAGTCGTCTTGAAAATGCTTTGGGAAACAATGCCAGGTAGACCACAGTGACAGAACAGAGAAACTACTACATTATTATTATTACTAACCAAGTACTGTCTACTACTAACTGTTAGAGCAAAGCTGTAACAGCTGACCCTGCAAAGCTTAGTGGTACGTACTTGTGTCGCACAGTTCTCCTTCCCAGCCACTGGAGCAGAAACATCTAAATGAATCCACTTCATCGATGCACGTCCCACCGTTCTTGCAAGGTTTCCCAAGACAATCATTGATATCTATGACAAACAGCCAATAATTACTGCTCAAGGCTTTCTTTACCTACCTAGACGAGTGACCTACACTTGTGTCTAGGAAAAACAGCACAAAGTTACGTGCATACTTGTAAATACGTAAGAACAGCTCAAACGTTTGTTTTCAACCCTGGTAAGGTATCTAGCTGTGTTGCCTCTCGTTAAATAAATAAAGCCAGAGCATTAAGTTTACCTGGCAAAAATATCCAGGTGTTTAAAATACACTGCAACAGCAACACCCTTAAAGTGGTGCTGGCACTGTGTCTGGCCCTTCTGTACCATTCTCACATTGAAGAAGTCCATGGTTTCTTGTACACAAAGATAGTGGGTACAAAGTTGGACTAAAACCAGATTTCTTTCACATAAGCACAGAACGACAAGACAACTGTTATCAGAAGAAACTGGATTTCAAGCAGTACACCTGAAACAATGCTTCACTAAATACAACTTCACTAAAGTCTTAACACTAATGCTGTAAAGCTTCACCATAAAAACTTTTTGAGGAACAAAACCACTCAGAAGGAACAATGACTTACTTTCATGACAGTATATTCCAGTAAAACCTCTTTCACAGGCACAAGTAAAATTGCCTCCTGGCTGACTAATACACCGTCCATGAGGCCCACAAACATTAGATGAAATGAAACGGATTCCTTCTTGGGTAGCATTAGTGAAGACCTCTATTGTACAGCTGTCTATTACTAAGGAGGAGAAGTACATAATCAGATTAATAACCTGTATCACATATAAGCCTTTAGTTTTTAAAGTTATAAAAACTTAACATAGCTTCAAAATTGTGATTAGTCTTAACTGTAAGTTCACCTCTACTCCATATGTTAGAAGCATCTATTCACATTGCCTCATTATTTCACGAAATCCACAAGTGAGGATCACAAAAATGTTTTGGCATAATTCCCACCCAACAAGCTAGGACTAGTTTCCGGACATCAGCAGGTACCTTTACAAGAATTGTTCTTGCAGTGGTCTTTGAGATGAGAACAATTTTTTCCATCATAGTCATCAGGGCAGGCACAGTAATAATCTCCTCCCAGATCATAGCATTTAGCCCCGTTCTGGCAAGGGTTAGGTTCACAGAAATCAATATCCATCTGTAAGAGAGACCACAGTTAGCAACAGCTGCTTCATTTCCCAGGAGTAGTAGCATTATCTGCGTGGCTGAAGACACAGATGAATCTCATGCACAAGGAACCTCAAGTTTTAAGAAGAACTATGAATTATATATATTGCATTCCATCCTGCAACTTCAGGTTACTTTGGTCAATGCTAATGCAAAGCATTTCTGATACTGCTAAGAATGTATTCCTTTACAGAAGTCTGAACAAGCATATTTGCTTTGAGAGACGTTTTTAACGACTGTTCTAGGTCGTTATAAATCACTTCTCTGTCCTTCACATCCACATTCTAAGCACTGCAATGCAAGTCAAACACCAGTGCCCTTGTCAGCCTTGGGTCTTATAAACACACTGAACCTAAAAAAAAAATAAAATAGATGCTGTTCTCTAGTGCAACTTCTTTTCCCATCTCATTTGACAAACAGAATTTATCATACAACCACATAGCTTGGAAGGGACTTCTAGAGGCAGCTACTCCCCACCTCCTGCTCAGGGTAGTCAGACCAAGATGCTCAGGGCATTATTCCCACACATACTATCACCATAGTCATTTACACAGAAAAACCAGGTACATTTTGAACACTTATCAAAATTTAAATCTAGCTTTCATAACTTAGTCCTTAACACAGAAATTGTGCAGCGAAGCAATTCTTCAGCATCTTAGTTTGACACGTAAGGTGATGCTGTAAACTGGCCTCAAATCCCAAAAAGCAGCCTCCAAAGGGATATCGTTGCATCACAGCATCCCTTCTCCAAATCATTGTTCTTAAGAATTGCTTTCCTTCCCTCATGTGAATTTCTTTCTTCACACCTCTCTTGTGAGAAAGATACCTTTCTTAACCTTACAGACATACAACTGAAATCCAGTAGAGGATCTGAGCATTAGTTTTGCTAGTTCTGCAGCTAAAGAGGAGTAAAACTCAAAGCTAAGCAAAACAGAAGGAACACAAGTGGTGTTAAGTATTTAATTCAGAGAAGCGCATACGATTCAGTTACAATTCAATAGCTTGCTGAAGATGTCTTTATGTTCTTAAGTGGACCATTCAAGACAAACTACAAAAAATAACTCAGGTCTGAGAGAGATTCTCAGATCTTCTCTATCAGATGTCTCCATTTGTTTCCTTCCATTAGTGTAAATTTCCCCTTCCCAATGCAATCTCAGGAGCTGGTACTTTAGCATCTGGAATCAATGGTAGGTATTTCCTGCAACATACAAGGCAGGCAGCCAACTTCCCCTATTATTCAAACAGATTTGCTATAACTTTCTTTACACAGTATGTTACGAATCAGCTCAGAGCAGAGAGCACTCAAGAGAGATCCTTGTGTAGAGATGGTACATGAGCTATTAGGCACTGCACCAGTTTTAGTAGTCTTGTATCTGCAACCATTTTTAAAATTTTGAATAAAATGAGGTCATTGCTTCTTTAACAAAGCAAATAATACAGAACATTACATCAGCATTTAAGAAAGATTACTGCAGTGTCTTCCAGGAAAAAATCTGGAGCAAACCCAAAATTCTAGCACAACACATTCAGTTGATGCTCTCTTGCTAACTGTAACTATCTATGAAAGTACATACTTGGAGCAATCAAATGAGAAGTCTAGGCTAATGTTCTCCCTAGAATGAGGAGAATCTTTGTTGTTATGAAGTACTTAATGAATTATCACTAGCACTTCAGTACCTCAGATCTGAAATACTGATCTAAGCACTAGAACCTAAAACGATCTCAAACAGAAAGGTCCATTTGAGATAACTTGTGTATGTCTGCCTCTAATTACGTGGATACTCCTACCCATAGTAGTAGGAATACTTGAAAAGGAAGCCAGTTTTGTTCCTAAGCATGAAACCTGAAACATTCTAGAGTAATAAAAAGGGGACAGATCCTGAAAATTAGAAAAGTGCTTCAAGCTTAAAGAACACTTGCAGCCTTAAAACATTTGAAAGGGACAGCACATATGTGCAACAATTTGCAGTTTCTCAGGCTGCAAATTCAAAGTCTTAGAGCTACTATGACAGCACTGCACAACAAATTTGCTTATTCAGAGTATCAAGTAACAGCTACGTTAGGCAGTAACGCTTTATTTAGCCCTGGGTTACTCCCATGTAAACCCTGACATATGTTTCTTTCAAGAATTTGATCCACGAAAAGCACTGCAGTAATGTGGCCACTGCCCTCACCTCACAGAAGATTCCTGAGAAGCCCTGTGAGCACAGGCAACTGAATCCGTTCACCAGGTCTTTGCAACGGCCTCCATTTTGGCATGGGTTGCTTTCACACTCGTTTGTTTCTGTCTCACAGTTTTTTCCTGTAAAACCGCGAGGGCATAAACAACGGTAACCATTCACTTCATCCTTTACAGAAGAGAAAAAAGCAAAAACAGAAAGATTAAGTTTATTAATGAAAAAGCTTGCACTCAAGACTCAAATTAATTCTATATCCTGAATCTGTGAGCCGCAGTAGCACTGCATTAAATTATTCTGCGAAATGGTGCAAGAGTCTTTACGTCCAACACTATAGTTTTAACATTTAATGTCGTTTACTCAACTGGCAACTCCAAACTCCAGAGTTCATAACTAGCTGGAACAAAATATTCCACACAGTATGTAATACAGAAGTAATTAAAAAGTTACCTTACAAGTGCCTCCGTGTTGACATTGTCCGTGACAGTCATTGATATCTATGGATAAAATATTCAAGGCATTAAATTGTATACTGGAAGACTAAGCTGTGAAGTGCAAGTCTAGCATAACAATGGAGAACAAACTGTTTTCAGACAGGATTTTTCTACATGTTCAATGGAAAGTAAGGACACTTAGTGTCTTAAAGACCATCTTATTTTAAGGAGTGTGCAAGAGAAAAATTACATATTCCGTATTTCTACTACAGCATCATAGGAATTAAACCTATGAGCTAATTTCATATCTAACATTTTTAATTGAATCAGTACACAATATCATTCAGAATCAGAGATGAATGAGTAGGGAGAGACTGAGTTACATGAACATCTGCTCATTTTAATATCAGTTATACCAATACTGATTAATACTATCATCTAAAAACACTTTTAAACAGTATTTTCAATTTACACTGCTGAAAGCTAGAAAAATCCTGACAACAGGTTATGTTTTCTTGTACAGGCACTGTCATTCACCACACAGTCTTGCTTAAAACAAAGCATCCTATGGTTGACATACATACTAAAGAAATACTAACTGATATGACAATTTACTCCTGTCCATCCTGGAATGCAGTCACAGTAATATCCACCAATGAGATTTTTGCAAGAGTAAGCATTAACACAGGGTTTCCCCTCACACTCATTAGCATCTGTGAAAGAAGATAAAAGAAAGAAGAGAATAAAGAACAAACCCAGAAACAGATTACCATAGCACCCAGCAAAGTTCCCATGCAATCCAAGCATCAGAAGCTCCTCTTATACATTGGTAGGGCACGAAAAACACTTACACACTGCAGAATTTTGATGCACACTTGTCTACAGCAGCACATGCACATTATCTTACTTTCCCCTTGGCCAAAACTTAAAAAGGTAATGTGTTAGTCAGGGCAAATCCCTTCCTTGCTTCAGTAAGCTTATAGTCACTGTTCTGCCACCATCACCAATGCTGTATTTTGAAACAGAAGCATTATTGGGCATTCTAGAAGAACTATTATAAGTAAGCTTAAGCTGGGGCTTAGGCAATTACAAGTTCACTTGAAACTTCTGGCTTTATGAGCTAATAAGGAAGAGTTAAGTTACCAATAGGAATACACATCTCCAAAGTTTTATTACCAAAACAAATAATGTCACGACTATGATGACACTTATTATTTATTATTTACGAATCATCTCCAGTGGTCTTCAAAACCTTAGAAGGTAATTACTTACCTAGCTGGCACGTTGCTCCAATCCACTGTTGTGGGCATATACACTCAAATGAATTAACACCATCAATACAGGTCCCTCCTTGAGCGCAAGGATTAGATGCACATTCATCAATATCTGGAAAGTCAAAGTCAGAGTGTGCCTTACATGGCTTAAAACTTGGCCTAACCTCTGGTGTCTTTTTTAAAAAGTTACTTTGAGATGAAGGAGGATAATGTACAAACAGAGCTTAGGAACCGACTAACATTTCTAACCTAAGTTTTACTTAGGTTTTTCCTCACACCTTTGAGATGACTGGGAGGAACTCTGAAATTTTCTGTGAAGAGCAAAAAACTTCAGTTAATCTGCCAACAATGAACAGACTCATGGAAAGTCAGTCATGTTCCTAGATCATTACACAAGGTTAACCGGCTTGTTATTTTGGTTTTTTTAGGATAGTTGCCCTTTAACAAATGGAGGCCAATTACATAATTTCACAATATATTCAATTAGCTCCCTATTTTCCAAGTCAGACATTTAAGCATTTCAGCAATCTTCTCTTCTACTGTAAGAAGGGGGGAATCTTTTACATTTCTGTTTTTTAAAACTAATCCATTGTGCTTTTTGCTTTAGACTATCTAAAGAGCCAAAAGGGGTCTACAAGCCTTAGCAACAGGGATTTCTCTGCATATGCTCCAGTTATGCTTTTGATAACCTGTAGATCCCAACTGCATCAAACAGATAATACTGGCCACACAGTTCCATTAATCTATTCAGAGTCTTCCAGCTGTTAAAAGACATGTAAGTCAAGTCTACCATCAGCTTCCAGACCCACAAAGCCTGGTATTATCAAGTAGGCTGCATCAAGCCTTCCACTCTAAGGAAATCAGGAAATGCATACCCACCAATAGCACATGTTGGTCCACTCCACCCTGATGGGCAGTGACACTTGAAACCTGATGAAATCTCATGACAAATTCCACCGTTAGCACAGGGATTAGACACACAGGCGTGCTCCGCTGGGAAGAAAGAGGGAAAAAAAAACTATTGCTAATCTTACACTGTTAGAAACTGCATTCTGACTGAAGGCGATCACGGGGCGAGCAATGGAGAGGTGCCTGCACAGGTGCTTGGAGAATCACTCTCTAAGCTGCAGAGAGGAAGATTCCAAGAGACTGAAGCACCATTTTACTTGGGCTCTATCATCTTTCAAGTTTACCCTCTAGAAAGCTTAAAGGCAGTCACGTCACTGCCTCTCAGTATTGCAGGAGCTAGAGATGCTCCCCATAAACCTACTGCTTAGCCACACATTTCCATGACCAAAGTGCTCCAGCAATTTCTTTTTTATCTTCAGTGAGACAAAACATACACTGTAAAGTATCAAGTCTGTTTAGCTTCATTCTGATACTGTTCCTTGGAAACAACAAAGCACTAAGCTACTTGCAATTGTAGGCAGTACTGCTTGTTGTCCCTCCATGTAGGGCTGTAACACTGCAGAAGCTGCACTGAACAACAATCGAGTTGAGGTGGGACAAATTGCCTCCTCATCAGACAAGCCAAGGTGCTTCCCCACAACTTGTGGGCAAGCTAATACAAGATTTTATCCATTTTAGCCAAAACTTTGCATTGTAGGCCACAAAATGAAGCAAAATTCCAGTTTTGGTAGTACCATTAATAACACGGAGCACTTCGTAGAACTTCATTGATCTACATCCAGATAAACCTTCTACTGACCTTAAGGCCAAAAAGTAAATGAAAAAAATATCTATTTCTGTCTATACTTACAGCTACCAAAGAACAGCAAGAACTCAAAGACTGAGAAGATAGTGTTTTTAAAATATTTAACAATCCACCATGGCAAACAAAGTACAAACTGCAAAACACTCAACTGAATACTACGTGTAAAAATGTTGAACTTAAAGCCAAACGTTTTTGGCTTTTGATATTTGTCCAAACACCAAATCTTTAAAAGCAGAATAGGAAAGTAATCAAAACTGCACACGGGTCTCCAGTTCATGAAAACTGTGGTCTGTGTGTAACACACAGAGATGTTACTGAAAAACAACAGTACAGCACCACTGCACCGTGGTTGAGACAGGAAGCAATTCTTCACGTTGGATAGATACAGCTCTCTCAGACTTCAGTGAAGATGACGTATTTCCTAAGAAATACGGCCTTAAAAGTTTCATATTAAAAGATCATTTTAAAAATAATGTTTCAGTTGATGAAAAAGAATAGTCAACACATTTGGGCAGCTTAAAATGGGGCCAGAACCATACACCAGAGTTAAAACTCTAGTGTCCGTCACTACTACCTTTCTTAGTCCCCACCTTGCATTAGTTTGTACAGAATCCTTAAAAGTAATCTAGTTTAACTCCTCTGCAATAAACTGGGACTTCTTTAACTAGATCAGGTTGCCCAGAGCCCCGGCCGCTACAAATGTTTCCAGGGATATGTGTTTGCAAGCAAGCCAGAAAAGGAAATGGGTAGCAGAGATAAACCAACAGGGAACTGCATGCCTGTAACCCATTTCCATGGGACTGTAGCCCAACTGCATGTTTGGATTAAGGAAGTAAAGAATGAAAAAATCAAAGGGAAGAAATATTCCCAGTCTTGTCTAAATCCAAGGCAAACGGTTACAGAAGTTCTGTCTTCAGTGTTTTGGGTTTTTTGGTTTTGGGTTTTTTTTTTAATAGCCAGCCTAAAGCACTAGACGGGCGAGATACAGCTGACATATCCTTACTGCCACATGAAGCAAAACCAAGTTGAAGTCACAAGTTGCATGTCACTGCTTTCCACAGTGCCCCCCTCTCAGAAACCAAGCTACGTTCTGGAAAAAAAGAGAAAGCCGCTCCTTTACTCTCAAAAAACCTAAACCTAAAACCAACAGTGAGCAGACTAAAATGCCACTTGGCTACTCTAGGTGGCCATTCCTAGACCAGTTTCAGGTTTCTGAAGATGCATGCAATACCAATAAGTACCGATTTCACAGTTCTTTCCAGAGTAGCCATCTGGACAAGCACAGCGATATTCATCCGGCTCAGTATTCATACAGGTCCCACCGTTCAAGCATGGATGGTGATTTCCACAGTAATTCAGATCTGCAGAGAGAAAAATTTCAATTAATGAGGAACAGAAATCTTGCCATTCCTTCGTCAGAAATATAGAAGCTTTTCTGGCTTGAGTATCATTCACCCACATTGTCCCCCTGTTCCATTATCTAGCCTGTCATCTGGTAACTGTCCATAGAACAGAGAAAGACAAACAAGAGACAACTGCATGAATTAGAGGTGTCAGTAGCATTTGAAGTCTTTTGTCTTAAAGATGAAAGAGCTAGATATGACAATACTCAGGTAGTTGCACACTAGCATAAAAGATGATTGTTAATAATCAGTTAGTGAGCAGCTTTAATTATTTTTTCCTATACACTAATGTTAGGTACCTTTGTTACAGAGCAGGCCACCCCAGTTGGTTTCACAATTACACTGCCATGGTTCATTGCAGCTCCCATGAGCACAGCCTGGATAGCGGACACACTCATCGCAGAACTGTCCTTGCCAACCATAATGGCACCTAAGATAGAACATGTTCAAAGTCAGCAAGGTGATGGTTAATTATCAGCACTACAGGTATTTCAAAACCTCCAACTTAACATAGGACATAGTCAGCCGCTCAATTTCCAACAAATAATAAAACTTGATTTGTATTTATCTTCTTTTGAAGGGACATGCTAATCCTGTTGAATAGTCTTAATGGAACTCATCTTGCTCAACCATATGGTATAAAATTGCAAAAAGCACCACCAAGCATTAGATGTGCTATAAGCACTGTACAAAGTCCCATCTTCACAACCATCTCACCAGAACAGAAATTGTGATCTGTATGAAGGAGTTAAAGTTACTTCTCAAAAGGACACTGCTGTCTTACGCATCAAGCGGCGTGGCTTTTTTTTTCCTCTCCATGAAGATATATTTCAAGGTATTAACTGTTTGCTCTAGAGCATTACAAGTCTTGCAGTGCTAGAGCAGCCAGAAAGGCAGCTGTCTTGGCAGTTTTCTCAGGACTTAGTTTCTCAGGAGAACCCTTATTCTACCTTCAGTGTTCATTAGTGACACTTCGAAAAGAGCGCGCTTTGGTGAAAGGAGAGAGAACAGAAGGTAAAAACATTAATCATTTGTTTTAAACCGTTGAAACTTGGTCACGAGGTTTCTTCGGAGACCAGTATCTTTGTGTTATCTGTTGCAGAACTCTGCCAAGAAACACAACACTTTTTGTGTTACAGGAAAACTCTTAAAGTCTGAACTCTAACAAAAAGAAAAGGACAGCGGCTAACGCTTTGTTTTCTTTTAACATGCATTTCAGACGTTTTCTAATCATAAGACATAGTGAGCTTGCTTTCATGGGCCAACAAAAATCCTTCTGCCTGTTATTTTAAGAACACTTCTTATAAACAATTTAAGAACCTTACTAGCAAAAGAAAGATGCATAAAAATACACCAAATGCGAGTTGGGAACACACACACCCGTGGAGCCCTAATGCCTAAGGGCAGAAAGCAAAAGAAAAAGCAGCTTTAACACCACCACTATTATCAACATGCTTTGAATATCATAAAAGAATAAAAATTAATTTTTAAGTTTCTGAACTGGTGAGAACAGACAAGAAAAAAAAGCCATGACAGAGTCGTCTTGGTTCCTTGTGAATCAATCCACTTCCACCGCTACAGTGAGCCGTGCTACTCCCCAGAGACCAGAACATAATGTGCTGGCAGCATACTACTTAAATTTCTGCTGTTTAGATAGACAGGAGAAATCTAGATTTCAATAGAAATGTCTAAAACCACTTGGAGTGCTTAGTCTCAGTACCCACTCCCCAGTCAAAACCTCACAGCTGTGGGATCCCTAAGGAGAGCCTCAGCTGTGCACCGAATCCAAAGGCCTTTGACCACTGATCTAAGCAAAGCTGTCAGTACCTAGAGAACGGACGTATTCCAGAAGCAGCTTCTTCTGCTGTATTAGCAGTAAGAGGAAACAAATACTGCTCCTGCTAAATTTGATCTCTTCCTTCCTCCTCAAAGACAGAAAAAAAATTCTTTCAAGGGGCTGGTAATAAACAATAAAAACAGCACTGCAGCTCACTCACTGGCCTCAACCCAAACCATCACCCATGCCAAACCTGGCACTACGGCCAGCGATTCACCATTACTAGCCTAGCCAGGGTCAACCCTCACCCACATAACAAGTATTTTCAATGGCTGAAAGTCTACATCACAAAGCAAATAATCACAGTAACTCGATTTGCTTTCAACCCTCAATGGGTAAGTTTCTTGGTTTAACACCGCACTGAGCAACGAAGAGCGCAAAGAAAAATACAGCCACCTTCTTGGAATCTGAAGGCATCTTAAGCACCTACTGCAGTCCATAGGTACACTTCACTCCATTAAAACTAGCTCAGTGGAGAAAGGTTGCTGCTTTTCATGCTATTCATGCCAGTCAAAGTTATCACCAATCCTAAGGGAAATAATTTCTAGAAGCAGTCCAAAGGAACAGTGTGTTTACAAGTCAAAAGGTTACTATGCGGTAATCTGATCAGCCTTCAGTTTACAAGGAAGAGTAAATTAGGATTTCCTCTAGAACAGGAAGTCTGGTCGCATCCTATGCATCCTACGTTAGCAGGTGCTAGAGCAGCTTTAATTCCACTTCCTTCTAAAAAGATAACGTTTACATGGATCTCAGCCCACCCCCTAGAGCAAGATGTGATCAATGAAGTGAAATCCATTCAGAAAGGGGTACATTGTCATTTATGAGAAAAATATCAGGCCGAGACTCAAGAATGAAGGGGGGTTAATGATGCATTATGAAAACCATAAAAAGCACAGACAAAAAACCAACATCATATACAAAAAAACCCCAAACCCACCAGAATTCCTTTTAAAGTAACTACTTGTAACTGTCAGTACAGCTAATTGTAGGCTGAAGTTACTTAATTCCTTGCTCCTCCTACACCCACCCAAAGTTGTGAACAGTTTGTTGGGAGTTTCCGTATTCCTAAATTTTTCACATCTGACTACATCTGAATGCTCAATTTAGAGAATCCATAAGGATTTCCATTGTTCAACACACAAAGAAAATTCTTATTAGAATCAAGATTCTACTTCCGTTGTCCTTCCCCTCTGCTGACTTCTAACTTGTCTTTATAACCAAATGCACACAAAACAGAATCAGAGATAGCTTTATCCTAGCCCTTGCTGGATTATTAAAAGTACAAAGACACTACCATAAATGAACGGTTACAGTTCAGTAACTTCCTGGTGGCAGGCTGGAGCACAGGTTGCTCTCAAAGCAAAGCATCCCTTCAGGTCAGGATTAACACAGAGACAGTGCAATAGGAGGAACAGAAGAACAATTGCCAGTTATCTTGAAACTAAGAACTTGCAGAAAAGATTCTCACAATTCTACAGCCATCCTTCAGAGCTTCTGTTTTCCTAAGATGAGATTCTGATGGCAATGGAAAAAGAGAATTTAAATACAAGACTGGAGGAAGGAGAGGTGTCAGAAGTTGACATTAGCAAAGCTTCTAGATAACGTTTCGGTCTTGAGATTAGAGAAAGGGCAACTATGCAGGGAAAAAAAACCCTGTTGTCACTGACAAGTAGATAAAGCCACAATAACTCACAGTGTTTACTGGGTTACAGTAAGATCATATAGTAGCTATAATTAAGCAAAAACCTGATACTGGTCTTCCCCTTCCACTGAGGATGCTTCCATTGTAATTCTTTACTGAAAGCTAGATTAAAACTGAGCATTTTAAAGCCAATGTTCAACAATCCTATATTACTGTATGTAAACAGACATCACTTGTGAGGATAAGGCTCTGGGGAGTGAGTCTGGTCTGACTAGACTTCTTTTGGGAGGGACATAGGACTAAATAACCATGAGGGTTCTTTCCAAACTCCACAATTTTATGATAAATCCTACAAAAGCAATTTCTGAAGCTATTTGGAAAAGCAAAGATGTACCCAGATCCTGATGGTCTGTAAAGCATGTTCCCTCAGCACCTTAAATTATTAACTCCTTATCCAAAAGGATTGCTCGTTGCACAGCAAAGAATTAGGGCAATCTCAATAGTCAGTGTTACCAACCAACTTCACGTATCGTTTATTCTGGTTCAGTCACATCTGGTTATTTGAGAGTCCTGAACTTTTTATACAGAAAGTTCAGCTGAGAAACTTCATATTGCAGGTCTCATCCAATCACTGATATAATCTGGTTAACCTTACAAAGAGGATCATAAAGGATCATAACACGAAAACAAGACGATACCCAAATAAAATGTCCTACACCTAGCTACAGAGCTTTGCCAGCACTTACTTACCCCCCAATGTGAAGCAAATCAAAACTGAACTACGTGAAGTCTCAGAATATGAGGTCTAAAATATGAAACTCCTAGGGCAAGGTAGGCAATGTGGTTATAAGGTTTTAATTAGCAAACGTTACGTTCTTAGTCGTGAATTGCACATCCTACAAAGGATCTACAAAGATCATTGTGACATACCTACATAGCACATTTTAAGCAGCCTCCTTGGAGGAAGCTTGTCCCACTCATATTTCAAGTGGAAGCTATGGCCAAAACACTCAACACAGGAAAACAAAGCAAAACAGTGACATTACGAGCAGAAGCAAAACGCATCATTCGGGGCGGGGGAGAAAGAACCCTCTTAAATGGAAAACCACTAAATTTTCTAGTGACGTGAACAGGATGGTGTTGCACAGACCAGAACAATAGCTTTATATTAGTTATTTACTTAAAATAACTATAAGAAAGCCTGTTTAATCTTTTAAGCCATTAATTGTTGCATAGCAGGCAGCAATATGGTCTCTCTCTCAGATCCTACAATCCTGAGCATCCGGATTCAATGTTACAGCTTGTCCAGTATTTGCTCCCAAAGATGTACCACAATAAACCCCTCTTCCACTTTCCTATCTTTGGAATAGGCATCACAGTTTTGTGAATAGGGAAGTAAGAGATGCACCTTAAGGAATTCAAATCATTTAATCATCATCTGAAATCATGTAATCTTTTCTTCTCACCCTAGCATTCTCAATAAACCAAAAGATACAAATCTTTCCTATAAACTTTTTACTCTAATAAAGAAGTTATTGAAAGATAACATCCCCGCTTCAGCACTTGATTTGAGTTTTGTGTAGGAGCTGGTAGAGGGGATGGTTAACAATTGTACAGACAGAACCACAAGGAAACACTGCCTAGGTTAACTTGTAGTGAGAAGTTCAAAGGGTGTGTCTCTCTCTGTGTTAGTTCACACCAGGAGCATACTGTCTAGGTGAACTGCTTGATCATTCTTGTTGATGCTACTGGATCAAATCACAGATCTGATTTGGAACAAAGGAATTGGATTTTTTTAAAATTAAACTAAGGTAACATACAACAGTGTATGCCACAAGCACACTTAATGTGTCCCAGTTGCAAACAGCCATTCAATCCACGGGAACACTGTTGTAGTTGCTAAACTAGCTGCTCTTAACAGAACACAACAGAGCTAGTCTAAAGTGAAAAAACCTGAAGTGTTTTTCATATGGGAATTGGGTTCTCAAACAGCTTTGATATGCTGTTCTAATTTGTCTGTACTATCTATTAAAGCTGACACAAGGTGTGTACGTGTTTTCCCTTCCTGTACACCCACTCACACACACCGTCAGGATATATTCTGTGCCTCCCTCCTCATCACCCGCCCAAGGAAGGGAGCGCCGAGTGTGTCTCAGTTCCTTGACCAATAAAATAAAAACCCGACAGGATTCTTCTCTGTCTAACAAAGTGTCTACTTGTGAAACATTTCCCAACAATCCCAGTAGATTTACCAATAATACAGTTTTTAAAAAGCATTCTGGTTGTAACTGGCAAGAGAACTTACACAATGAGAGGCACGGCAACTACAGTAACTTTACCAGTCCTCTGAAACTCGAAGCTGTGATGTATCGTCATGCATTAAAGAGGAGAGATGAGAAGCTGTCCTGGTACTGCTACTAAGTGCAGGGCCAAACAACAGCCCCGCATTCTGCAGGGACCACAGCAAGCCCGAGACTGCAGGAACTGACAAGAGTCGGTGACACTGCAGCTAGCACACTGCTCAAACAAGACTTTTTCTAGTTTACTGTCTAGAGCAGCTTGAGACTTCTCAAAATTCCATTCCGGAACAATCGTGGAAGGAAGTCTTATTGTTTAAATTTGCATAGCATGGAAGTTCCCCATCTCTTCCTTTCTCTCCACTTTTAGAAGCAGGAATCACATTTCCTTCTTGTGTGATCTTCTGCTAGTTTTCTATAGGCTTTCAGCAACCACCAGTTTAGAAATGTCTCTCCAGACCTCCTCATACTCACTCCTGAGTGGCAGAACACAGCTGTTTTTTATTTTGCTTTTATGTTCAGGCACAGTTCCTGATGTTAACATCATTAAACAATAAAGGGGGGGGGGAAAGCAACTCAAGCTTTTGTTCCTGTACCTCTGAAGAAAGTACTGAAGAACTGTTGAGGAGGTTCTGGGTCACAGTGCCAGATTAAAGCAGTGTCACCACTTGGAAGAAGCCTACAGCATCTGCAGGTGCTGCTGGACACAAGAAATGAGCCTTGCAAGCAGGGCTGAAGTGAAATGCAAGGACTACAAGAGTCACAGCACTAGACAGGAGGTTTGAGGAATCTGCTTCAGTAGGACAAACAGAAATAGCTGACTAAGTAACACCAAACAAGACACCATTGTTAAAGCAAAACTGTCACATACAGCTGACGAGTAATTCTAGAGTAAGTTCAAAGCATGCAGATTAAACAAATAATTGACTTCAAAAGTTTTAGAACCTGTGTGCTTACCTTGTTCACCTTGCAGGAATCAACCTTAGAGTGCACTACTGGTGATCCCTTTCTAGCTGATTGCAGCTAGTCTACACATTCTAAAGCAATTTTTGTATTACAGTTGTGTGAAGCAAGACTTGCATTTCTAGGACCTGCATAACCTAGGTCCTGCCGTAGGTGCAGAAAATGGAAACAAGCTGAGCAGTGTTAGGGATTTGACCCCTTTTGTTTTGCTTCTGAAGACAAATTTACACATTCAAAGGCAACAGGAAAATTAGAAAGATGTCTGAAAATACCATCATCCCGGCAGGAATATGACAACATAGGCCACGTCCTAGGCGTATCGGGACTTCTGCCAAACCCACACCACTCTGGATCACAAGGAAGTGAAAGATTAAGGTGTTAAGCCTACTGACAGCTTATGAGTGGGACCCAAATATACTCAAGTCAGCAGTTTTAATGAAGGAAGGAGGCTGTTCCTAGGGGTTTCTCTATATCCAACTTAAGCTCACTTCATGAAATTGCCTCAGTTAATCATAAGCCATTAGAAATCAAATTTCACTCTTCCATAAGAATTTGTTAAATTACATTAAACTGCTTCAAATTATGCAAAAGCATACAAAAAGCACTGATCATCGTGGCTTGGCAATGTTTCCAATCCTTCCTACGCTAAGGGCTGGTGAAGTCAAATAAGAGCATTTGATGTGCCGCTGCAGACTGAAAATACTTTGGCCAAATACTTTTGAGTCCAGATAGGGATACAGTTTGGTGTTTTATTTCAAGAAGGTTGCTATTTCCCATCTTTGCAAAATTTAGCAGTGTTGCTTTTTGCTTTCCTCAAATGATGCAATTTTAATCATTCTGTAAAGTTTTGTTTTTGCTGAACTGCCTCCACCATGACAAAAACATGTTGCCTAGATTCAGCCACACCACTGAATTGTTTTCTATATCAGGTCATTTTGAGACATCAGATTATCTCCTTGTTTGCGATTTCTTTGATGAAAGCTCAGCAAAAGAAATGGCAAGCTTTATAACACAAACCTGCTCAAAACAACAGGTACCTGAGCTTGCACGACAGATGCACAGTTCCAGCTAATGGCACATTTTATTAACAGTCTACAGTCATTTAGTTATTTTTAAGTACTGTTTTCAGTAGAGCATTTAGTCCAAGAAGAGCACTAAACAGCTAAATTACATTGGAACATCAAAGCACAGAGGATACATCCTTCCAATAAGAGCTAAGCCAAAGCATCAGAGCTTTTACCTGCATGTTGACGCAAGCTGAAAATGGAAACCCTTTTCCTACTTTTCTATTTATAAATGGTATTTGGCAACCAAGTAGCTATTCGCACCAGTCATTTCCATGCATCTCATGCTCGTGTTTTTCCTCACATTTTCATTTTCTTTCTGAATTAAATAAGGACATTGCTTTTACCTGTAAATTGACAGGCTGCCAAACTGTCAAAAAACCAGAATGAAGAAGTCTAGATTATAACTCAGTAGCACCAAGCACAGCAATTTCTTTTAAATAACAGCTTCCTTTTTACTGCTGAAGATAAAGGTCATGTCTAAGTGTTACTTATTTTTAGTTCAGCGTAATTTTTCTACAGAAAGTATTAGCCATTTAGGTTAAAAGTAACATTTCTAATATAGCTTAATAACTGCTACAGGGTACAAGGCTGAAGAAGCTGTGTGAACCAGCTCAAGCTAACAAATCACATTTAAAGAAACAGCTAAATACTTCTGCAATATTAGCAAACAGCAGCCACACAAAAAACCACCACTGTTCTCCTCCAACCTGCTGATCACAGATCTATTGCTTCAGCAGTTATTAAGGAACAAGGCAGATGCACACAATCCATCTGAATAATGAAGTTTTATTACTTTCCCCAGTATCACCTTTCAGATGAGAGAATCCATCCAACAAAACAGTGAGGTTTCTGGTCAGTCTTTCAACAGACTCAGTGTTACTTGATTCAAATGGGATTGACTACTGACAGACTCCTTTTGGGGGAAAAAAGGTATCGCAGCCACCCAGCTACCCAAAGGTTTAGTGCTCCCTTCTTTACTTCCCTACAGTTGGTATCACAGATAAAGGAAAGCTAAAACAAACTGCACCACCCACCTCTATCCCAAGCTTCCCAAAGGGAAATGTTTTGCCTTTACCTAAACCTGTTGCTTGTGGAGTCTCCTTCACTGGAGATGTCTAAAACCCACCTGGATGTGTTCCTGTGTGCCTTGGTCTAGGTGACCCTGCTGTTGCAGGGGGATTGGTCTAGATGAACTTTCGAGGTCCCTTCCAGTCCCTAATGATGCTATGATTCACCTTCACTCAAAATCTACTTGCATTCAAAAATCAACATTCACCTGCTCCTAGAAAATACATTTGATAACTACAGGACTCTAGAAATGCTTATATGAATCCAAATTCATTAAAGTGTCTCTTTAGGAGGAAAAGCGATCTTAGAAGGCTCAAGGGAAGGAGCACTTCTTGCTCAGGCAGAAATGATGCCAGCCCAGCTCTCCACTACAATCTATTTGTAACCTAAAGAGATCACCATTAGCAGTAGGAGCACACAACACATGAAGTCACAAGCAAATAGAGTTGCTCCTTACAAAAGGGAAGCCATGGTTTAAACATCTGCCTTGAAAAAAAAGGGAAGGTTTATAGCTCTTCAGAAGTGAAACTGCCTATGTACTGAGGGGCTGCATTTCACATACTAGAATTAACAGTTTTCAGCCAGAAGTGAGTTACAACCCACCAAATATTCTGCAAGACAGCAGCATCTGTGATCGGATGGATGCTTCAGGGCAGTAGGAACCAGACTTATTTTGTTACCCCAATGTCAGAAACATCAGGCTCTCCAATAGGATGGGGCTTGCTCGCATGTCAGCTACTACAGCTCATAATCTGGCCCTTCAACCCCAGTTTAGAGCCAAGATCAGAGCTTGCACAGGACACTGCATCTTATTTCTGCCACTTCTGCGATGGCTGTAGAAGTTACTACTCGGATGACGAAACAGAATTGCCTTAAACTGCAGTTTGCCACAAATGGTATTTGTTAGCTCTCAGATTCTGGCAGACGATACCAAGCAAGCAGATTAAATACATCTTATCGACGAATCAATGCGCAAATCTAACGTTGCTCTGATGCATACAAGTCTGACCACAAATAAACTCAAGAAATCCCAACCTTGCAAGTAGACCTGTCCCATTTCTTCAACAACCAGCGTAAAAACAACACCCATTTCCCTACACGCACAAAAAATAGAGTATGAATGCAAAGTAGCAGCAAGTAAATGCAGTTCTTATCCACGCGACTTCTACTTAAGATCTATTTCTTTTCATGTTCCTGCACAGAAATTTCTTCCACTTTAAGCAGGCTTTTTAAAAGCAGCAACATAAACAGAAAACTCTAGAGAGATCAGCAGTCATAGAAAAGTTACTCAAGCATGCAGACTTACTTGCATTCCCCAGGTACACTGCAACCCCCATGGAGCAAATTACATCCTTGTTTACAAACAGCTGTAAACAGAAAATATTGGCCAGTCAGGGCAGGTAGGTATCCACTAGAACAGCAGCAATCAGGGCTTATACCATGCAGCCCGTGTGTTGTTTCTGTGAAGCAGACTGGCTTTTGCCACATTCTTGTTGCTTCCAGCTAGCAACTTCACAAAGCACAGTCCCATTACAACTCCATGGCGAAAAAAACCAACAATAACTTAAGGGACCTCGCTGAAAGAGTTGCTACCAAACAGGTTGGCAGCCCTGGAACATTTAAACACAGCTATTTTGTAAACCTAGCATTAAGACTGTTGTTATGCTGGAAATCCCAAGCTTCAGAAGATACATGCGACCTTGAGTAAAATCCTAAAAATGGTCTCCCCTGTCATTAGCAGACTTTTCTCTGAAAAGGAACATAAAACCGAGAAGTCCTCAACAGAAAAGAGTATGTCAAGTAAATTTAGCACTCATTACCCACCAAGACTGAAGGCAAAATGCAAGAGATGCGAGCGATGCATCAAAAAGGATGATTCCATTTAAATTTGTGTTCACATTAAGAGCTATCAAAAAGCTTTCAGCTTTGCATATATTACACTTAAAAACTTTGATTTGCAAGAAGAATGTTCTGAGGGCTTTTTTTTTTTTACAGGATTAAAATCTACAGTATCACTGATTAGTACAAAGACGTTTCATCACCTTGCATCCTAGATTTGTAGCCCCTAGAGCACACACGAACACTTTATCCTCTGTGAAAAACACAGCACCAGACAGCTTCTCAAAGATTTGTGTTCGGAGAACAACATCTGTGTGTGTTGGAATCTATGCACTACAGCAGAGACACTACAGAAGTATCTGTTGTTCTTTATTATGTACACACTAGTGCCAATCTACAATTAAGCAATAATAATAATAATACCTTGTTTACATTCTTCTCCCATCCAGCCTTCCATGCAGGCTTTGTTTCCATTTTGATCACATGTGTAGTGACCAACGAAGTCATCTCGAGGGCCACAGAATTTATTGCACAGAGCACTGTAGTAATTTTCATCACACTTCACTCTTATTTGTACTTCAAAATGGGCGACGTGACCATTAAACTGTAGTGTCTTCCATCGATCTTCTGGGTTGATCATGCCAGCATGTGCCACTCGTTCTATCAACAAGTCTTCACCTTTTTTTAAAAAAGAGAAATTCAGCAGATAAATTTGATAGGACACAAGAGCATATACATTCAGATAAAAAGTACTCAACTAGTTAAGAGAAAGCCTAGTAAAGAAAATGCCAAGATGATAAAGATCTAACGTATAACTGAATTTTCCTTTGCCTTGCAAAGTTCATTACAGGAAGGCAAATTTAGAAAAGTGTCCCAAAGGAAGTATTAAAAAATCCTGGAACATAATCCATAGGAAATAGCTTATTTTTCAAGGCAGCCAAACACACACCACACCCACATGTTGACAACTAGCCATCTTATCTTGATCTGAGGCTCTTTTTGCCTTCTTTTTGTTCTTTATAAAATTGTGAAATCTGCATAGCCTAGTAGCAGAGATAGAAAAGTTCTCTGACGCAGGCTGAATTTTGAAAATCAAGCAAAGCATGCAGCATACTCAATCCGTTGCAAAACAACTGGGCAACAGCAAGTGCTATGGTAGGCTTGTATTATCTGCATAAACTAATTTGCTTCATCTTCATCATTCTCTCTACACTAAAGGAAAAACATCTTTTACAAGCATTTCAAAGAAGAGTCTGTGTATTTGACACTGAGGAAAAACACACAAGCGAACCGAGGACTGTCAAGGGGCCATTCTCAATTCTGCAGTCGCTTATCCTTAATCCCCGGTGGAACTACTGATAATTGTGATCACTGCTGCAACACGCTGTTAGCATCCTGCCTTCCCCTCACAGAAAGCAGCTGGACTGCAACTGCCAGGCTCCATTAACCGAAGCCAAACGTGCACAGAGGGTTATCCACCACGAGGAACAAGAGGATTATAGGATATCAGATCATGGAACTGCTAAAAAAGTATTTTCATTTTTATGAATACCCATTTTTAATTTTTATCCATTTTATTCTTGGTATAAGACTACTCAGCGCTAGGAGATGAGACATGATTATAGTCAGGACAATGAAATTATACAATTGCTTCAGTAAGTGTTAAGAATAAGCACAGCAAGAGTAAGGATAGAGTAAGTAACCCTCATGATAGAGGAGTTTAAAGTGTTTTCATTGTTGAAATCTGGTAACACCCTATTGCAGGAATTTTTCTATTCCTGCAGTGACTAGCTGAAATTCCAGACAATTAAAGACAAGAAAAAAGGTACAGAAGCTCCAGCTGTATACAGGAATTTCATGCTACTTACAAAGTAGCTATAAAATTGCCACCTCTGAGCTTCAGTGCCCATTTTTGAAAAATAAAGATTCTTTAAAATGCCTGTTAAGACACAAAACCACAAAAACTTGCACACAGCAAGAGACTGTAATAATACTGAGATAAAGTCTAAACCTCGGGTAATTAAATCACTCTGAACTGAGAGCAAGCAATACTAAACTATCATTTTCAGCAAATTTATTTTACCTTCTTACTTTCTAGAACTCGCTAACATAATCTGTTTGGAAAAAAAAGCCAAAGCTGTAACTGTTTCTCACCTTGGAAGTTACAGCACAGAGATACCCTGTGAATCCGTTACCAAAGCTGCACTGCCCCTCGACATGTAAAAGGGCTCAAGTGACCATCTGAGGTCACTTCAAACAAAAAAGGCAACTTACAGAAGTAGTGGGCTCAGCACTGTTATTTTGTTAACAATTTTCCAAGCTTACTTCTACCATAAAAATCTTTCCTCTTAAAAGCAAAGAATATTGAACTAAAAAAACCAAAATCAGATTTAATTAATCATTAAAAGGTTCTCCAATTACTAAGACCTCAAAGTATCTCTCACCTTTAATATTAAAAAGTGGTTCTGCCATGTACAACCATGGTTGGTTGGTTTGCTTGTTGTTTTGTTGAGGCTTTTTTGTTGGTTGTTTCCCTTTTATTATTTGTTTCCAGTTTTTTGTGGGGTGTGATTTTGTTGTTTTTTTAAATAACCACTTAAATGTCCAAGCTGGAACACAGGACCTGCACTCAACTTTCAGCGTTACTCGTGCCCATTAAAGGAAAGAAAACCTGACTTTGGAACTAAATACTCAGCTTACAAACAGACTCTGGCAATTACTCTGATTAATCTTTCTAACAGTAACAACAGAAGATACATGTAATCTGATCCAGAGATCAGCTCGGTGTTCAGGACATGAGAGGGAGTTCAGATTTCCACAGATACTCTCTTCATCCCCTTAGGATGCAGATATTATTTGTCTTTTCTCTGGAGGAGCTGTCACATTCCCTTTCTTATTCTCTTATAAATTTTTTACTGATCTGTGCCTCTTTGGCACTTCAGCAGTCCCTGCAGAGGGAAGTGTCTTTCATCTGGACAGATCCACAAGACAAAAAAAATAAAAATCTACTGCAGGACTCCCTGACAAAGCCACTCCAAAAAAACCCAACAAAAGCAGCTCCTCCAAAAAAACCCTTCAGCACTAAGGAATTCTTCCTACAAATCTAATATGCAAGTTTAAGTTGCAGCACAACAATGCAACAGGTCTCTATAAGACTTGCAGAAACATTATTTAACCAAGACTAATTTTCTGCCAAGTTACAGTTCAAGAAAGACTTCCTAATGATACATGACAAGCCTTCTAGGTTCTCAGATGAAACACAACTTGAGAGCAGCTCTCTGGCAGCCTATATTAATGGGAAGTTCACTCTCTATTAGCAGTTTCTCATGAGTTAAGCCTGTAATAGGACACTTAGACTCCTGTAGTCCACGGAAACTTAAATTAAGATGGATTAAGATGGCCCGGCACACCTCCAGAAGACACTATATATTTATCTGAACTTCTGGCCGATAGAAAAGTCACATCAATGTAAATAAACAGATTTGTTAGCATGTTAAAAAAAACCTAAAAAGCATAAGAGTGACCTCATACAAGCCTACAGTGACTGCCCCTGTAATCACAGAAGAAGAAACCCAAGTCATAAACGTAATAATTGCCTTGTAACTTATTTAAGAACAAAAGTCAGCATTTAAATATGTACAGATCTGTTCTGCAGAACATGCTGATCTTCACTCCCTTCTATACTGTCTCCTGACTTGGTCTGCTATCTTGCCATCTAGGACTAGGGTATGACTATTCCAATATTCATAGGATCATAGGATGTTAGGGGTTGGAAGGGACCCAAGAGATCGAGTCCAACCCCCCTGCCGCAGCAGGACAAAACTATCTCACACAGATCACAGAGGAACGCATCCAGGCGGGCCTTGAAAGTCCCCAGAGAAGGAGACTCCACGACCTCCCTGGGGAGTCTGTTCCAGTGCTCCGTGACCCTCACAGCAAAGAAGTTCCCCCTTGTGTTGAGGCGGAACCTCCTCTGCTGCAACTTACACCCAATGCTCCTCGTCCTATTCACTGCACTAGCTGCCTCTAAGTCAGTTATTCCCAAGCTAGAAACTATTTAAAGTGCTACTTCACGTAGCACTTTTTGAACAAAGCATTCAAGAGAACTTATTCTTATCAGTTGCTGTGTAGGATACCTAAACTTAGTCAAGATTCAGGCTTACTCTACTCAGCACACAAGAGCTCATTTTGAATACCACGCCTAGCTTTCAGGAGCACCACTCATGAAGGCTGCGGACCAACATGAATTACCAGAGAACCAAAGAGAACATATCTGTTAGAAAAGATTGCAGGAGCTGTTAAATGAAAAGCTTAGTTCTAACAGCAAAGACTTAGAAAAGACTACAAACTCGTGATTACTCTGTCTGCCACTGGAGACAGTATGTAAGGAAAATCTTTAAGTTTGGAAAGTTTGTCAAGAAAGCACGAGTGGGACTGATCCCGAGGAAGAGACTCGAACTCTAACATAGCAGGACTATCAATTGATCTTTGACAATTTTTTTAATGCTTGATGCATCTTGATAAAGATAGTGAGTGAAGCAAAGAATGGAACCTGTAATTAGAAGGCAATTGGGGACAAACTTTTATTATCTTAATATCCAAACAC
Organism: Rhinopomastus cyanomelas; assembly: GCA_013400115.1. Lineage (NCBI taxonomy): Eukaryota > Metazoa > Chordata > Aves > Bucerotiformes > Rhinopomastidae > Rhinopomastus > Rhinopomastus cyanomelas. The sequence continues at coordinate 217,379 of VXBP01000719.1, read as the reverse complement.
TTCTCTTCCTCTTTACTGTTCCTAGCCATAGTCCATCATTAAACACAATCAAACTCTGAAGTTTACTTAAGACTTGTAACCAAAAAGAGTATTTTAAGACAGGTTTGTAAACCATTACCAAAGAGTAGGTTTAAGTTGGATTCCTACTTCAGCAACAACGTGGCAGCACCTTAATGTAATTTACAATAATCCTGCTTTCTCTGCAGATCCAATGCTCTCCAATACTGAGCATCAGCATTCAGAGTCCAGAAATGAAAGGACCAGAAATGCAAATTCAGTACTCAGGGAGGTAAAAAAAAACCAATCCAATCAGAAACCATACCATGATTTAGAATGCTGTCATCAAAAACATCAAGCATGGTTTCTTTATAGGGAGCAAGAATGCTCATTTGTTTACCTAATCACATGAAGTATTGTATGACATGGTTATGCAAAAACTGCAACTCTGCTGCACATACACCTTTTCTTTAAAGAGAAAGAAAAAGGCCTACCATAATTTTAAAGCATTTTTTAAAACTAAGTATTAACAACATGTATGCGTTACACAACTTTCACTTACTGTTGTCCATTCTTTCCTTGAGTAGTAATTTTTTTATAGTTACTACTCCAATATTAACTGCTGGTATTTGCACATGCCCTTTACTGAGAACGCAAGCTTGCACCAAGACTGACCTGGAAAGATGGCTAATTGCAGCAACATACCATCATCCCCCTCTCCAGCCTGTACGTAGAGCACAGAGTAAGTGAAAACTGCAAGTTTTACAGAAAATACTCACCAGATTTTGTATCATTATCCCAATCCCATGCTTCTATTATTAGTGTGAATGATCTCTGAAATGAAACAAGACACTAGTTAGATAGGAATAAAAACCACCACAGCTACATACTAGACACAGCAATTTTGAATAATCAGATATTGCTGCTATAAGACAGATAACTCAAAGGAGTTAAAAATTACACTTCCCTGCTGTCAATGTGAAAGCCCCTGAAGGCATCCTCTCAAAAGCTTGTAACAGAACAGCATTCTAAATTACGGGGCAAATCATACTAGCAGCAAAACAAGAAGATTCTCACACACTAAGGACTGAATTATTATGACTCTCCTGAGAATTATATGCATAGAGCTTTGCTTAGCCACAGATACCTTTTTGAGAAGCATCTCTAAAAGGTTTGGATTAACTGAGGGGTTATCAACATTGGAAAACAGCTAGTATAGTTAAGAACTTAAGCAACTAAAGACCAAAAAATGAAATAGAATGTGATCCATCCTTTAGGAAGCACAAAGATCACGAGCAGATCTGATAATCGCATTTTAGAAAAGGATCATCTAAAGAAGAAACACAAAAATCCAACATGTACTTGTGATGAATTTTTACTTCTTTCTCACAAAAGGGGTAGTGTGAAAAAATGGACCTACAGAACACATAGCATAAGTATCTCTGTCAAAAGAGTTAGTTAATATACCATCCCCCGAGGAAAGAGTAAACACACAATCTGTCAGACAGTTTTAACACGATTTAGAAAAAGGATGAAGGCTTTACCTCGCTAAAGCAAGGCTTTGAGCATTTCTCTTGGTTTTATGACCACATATCTAAGATAGAGGTTAATATTCAAACACTAAACTTGCTTAGGAAAAAGCGACCTTATGCTTACATAGACTATTGAGCTGTTTCTAGTTTAACAAGAGCAGTTGTCAAACACTTCAGCTTTAATAGCTTCCAAGCTGAACATGTCAACACTGAGATTCTCACACATTGAAAACCCAAGAAGAAACCTCCAAAACCAGGAGTTACAGCAACGCCGATCTGAAACCGTCACGTACACATCTGTGCTTAGACTCAAGCTACACTGAAGGGCCTTCAACACAGCAGTCAAAACCTTAGGTGCATGGAATTGACTGCGCAGTGGTCTATTCATTCACGTGGGCCCAGGACATTCAGACAAGAAATTAAGAGCAGTGTCTTACTAAGAGGATTATGTAAGAATTCAGCTACCCTTCCAAGGCTGAGGAATCCTTGGAAATCCTACTTTTACATCAAAGGACATCCACTTTCAGACAGCTCCTAAACACTTTCTGTAGAGCTCACCTTCCCACTAAGGAGGGCTGATGGTTAACACTGACATTTCCCCACAACAGTAACATGAAGGAGCAGAGTAGCACCCTAGAGATTTTTTTTGCCTCAGGTGTTTCAGGACTACAGCAAGGGATCAATCTTTTAACGAGTGACTTAGGGTGCCTATTTTTATATTGCTTAGTTACATTAAATTATCTGTAAACTACAAACTGTGCCTTTGAAAAACATCTTCTGCACTTTCAATTTCAATATATACTAGGGAAGCGCATTTCCACCAGTGAAACAGATAAAAGTTTAGTGGTAGATTATTAGGTTACACTCAAAGGAGGAAAAAGGAAGTTCAGCGGTGACTACACTGGACAGAGGCACATCTGAGCTTGGACTAAGGAAACTGACAACTGACAGGTCAGCTGAAAAAGTAAAGGTCTCTACTCATAAGGTATGACAACACAGCACAGCCCCACAAATATTTTGAAAACCACAAGTAGTGGAACATTTCAATAGCTTTAACCCTCCAACTCCCCACTCTCCTTCGCTGCCCCAAACCTCAGCATTAATGGAAACAGGATAGAATTCCACTGTATTCTGAAAATTCTACCTGCCACCCATGTTGAGTAACTGCTACTCAAAACCTAAATGTAGAATGACTATTATCAGAAAATAAGTAATGTACAGTATTGCCCTAGTTATCTCACAGCAATTGAAAGTAGTCAATTATTTTACGTCAGAATTCTGCAGATTAGCAAATGATCCAAAGCTCTGTTTTCCACCTCTCCTACTTCTAACATCTATTCTACATCCCCTAGTTCTCCTATGTCCCACTGATTTGTATTAGAAGTACAAAATAGTGCTGAAGTGCTTCCAGATGTCCACTTATGTAATTTCAGTATTGGTCTTCCTACTGCAAATTGGCTTTTGCATCTGACTGCCCACAAAAGGTGAAGCAGATAAAAAGAGTGAAGCTGGGCTTGCTGTCATAGGAAACAGGGTAGTCAGCTATGCCTTCCCGTCATCCCACTTGAAAGCAGATTTGTATCTTTGCCTGGGATGCCAGGGTCAACAGGGTTCTACACAACGCAATGCTCCAGCATACTCATGGTGGAAGGTGTGAGTGGGAATAAAGAGGTATTTGACTATTTTTAGGATGCTTAAAATAATGGGTCCCATAGCTCCAGTGACAAAAGTAACATCAAAATCAGCTTAGATTCTGGAATTGAAAATATTATTCTACCTCTATAGCTTGTAGAAACTTAACAGTACATTATGAACAACTGGCTCTGGTGTACACCTCTTCTCTCAAAATGACAAGCAACTAAAAGGAGGTTGTAGTGAGGTTGGTGCTGGTAGCTTCTCCCAAATTACTAATGATAGAATAAAAGGAAGCCACTTCAAGTTGCATCAGGTGAGGTTTAGGTTGGATATTAGGAAGACGTTCTTTACAGAGAGTGGTCGGGCACTGGAACAGGCTGCCCAGGAAGGTGGCAGAGTCACCATCCCTGGAGGTGTTTAAGAAAATTAGTAGATACAGGACTTAAGGCCTTGGTCTAGGGGTTAGCATATGTTGGGATGAAAGCTGGACTTAATGATCCAAGAGGTCCTTTCCAGCCATAATGATTCTTTGATTCTATGTGGAAGACAGAAATTCTGGCCAGATGACCCACCTCCTCTGCAGCCCATGCAGCTCGTGGTGCCTCCTGGTGGCAGGCGGGGCAAGGACATGGCTCTACAAGCTGCGGGTTGCACAGTCTGGTCTCTAGTATTTGTTTTTACTGCCCTCTCACTGGAGGTCATGAAGGACTATACACCTATCTATGAAAACCTTAACAAACAGATGAACAAGACATAGAATGGAGGAAGGAACACAGAGAAAGACAAGACCTACATTATTAAAACCTTCCATTTACTGGCATTCCTATGCCTCAGCTTCCCCAAGTGTACTTATGGGCCAACAGGCTGGCATTTGGCCATACATGGAGTGCAACGACTTACGAAGGCCTGCAGTCACATTTGCAGGAAAAGAGCAATGTTTTTCAAATGGAATAAAGAAAACTGATAGACATCATGCATTTACTGGAAGATGAGTTTCAGCTAGGTCAGTTCTCAGTTATGTCACTTCCTATTTTCCACTGGCAGTTAGTCACCATCCAAAATCCCCCAACACACACTAAGAACATAATCAGAATAAAAACTCATTTTTGTGGCTATTCTGCTTCTAGAGGACACAGTTTAGGTTACCAACCCAACTTCTCATCTGTTCCTCCCCAGCCTATACCGGTACCTGCGGTTGTTCTTGCCCAGATGCAAGACTCTACACTTACCTTTGTTACACCTCATTACATTTCTCCCTGCCCAGCTCTCCAGCCTGTCCAGGCCTCGCTGAATGGCAGCACAGTCTGCTGGGGTGTTGGCAACACCACCCAGCTTTGTGTCATCAGCAAACTTGCTGACAGTGCATGCCAATCCCTCATCCAAGTCATCAATGAATAGACTGAACAGGACTGGTCCCAGCACCGACCCCTGGGGCTCTCCACTAGGTACAGGCCTCCAGCCGGATTCTGTCCCATTGATCACCACTCTCTGACCTCTACCCTGTAGCCAGTTCACGATCCACGTCACTACCCGAAAATCCAGGCCACACTGCCTCAGTTTGGCTGCGAGGATGCTGTGAGAGACTGTGTCAAAAGCCTTACTTAAGTCAAGATAGATCACATCCACCACTCTGCCATCATCCATCCACCTGGTGATGCCCTCAGAAAAGGCTATCAGGTTGGTCAAGCATGACTTTCCCTTTATAAAGCCGTGCTGACTGTCCCTAATGACCCTCCTGTCCTTGATGTGCCTGGAGACAGCCTCTAGAACAAATTGTTCCATCATCTTTCCTGGGATGGAGGTGAGACTGACTGGTCTGGGTCTTCCTTCTTTCCCTTTTTAAAGATTGGGGTAACATTTGCTATCTTCCAGTCCCTAGGCACCTCACCTATTCCCCAGGACCTAGCAAAGATGATGGAGAGTGGCCTAGCAATGACTTCCGCCATCTCCCTTAGCACACGCGGGTGCATCCCGTCCAGGCCCATGGATTTGTGTATGTCCAGCTTGCTCAACTTATCCCTAACCCAGTACTCATCAACTGAGCCAGGCTCGTCTCTTGCCTCAACCTCCTCTCCAGCCTGTAGCTTAATATCAAGACAACCCCCAGAAGTATAGACAGAGGCAAAGAAAGTGTTGAGTATCTCTGCCTTCTCTGCATCCTCTGTTTCCAGGGCACCGAACACTAGCGGACACACTAGTGTGTGCACTAGAAAGAGGAAACCCTTTCCATGGTAGCATGATGCATTGTCATGTTATGATTAATAGACTTCAGTGCAAGAAATGGATGCTTAATCTTCTGGCTCAGCGAAAACTAACCAAATAAGTCTTCTGTACCACCATCACAAGTATGAACTCTTGCAGTAGATCTACTTGAATTATTCTCAATTTTTCACTTGACTTTAAAAAACAATTGAAAACGTGCAAAGCAGCATCCATCTTCTTACTGAATATGTTCATGATATGCTGCACTGGCAGCTTTTCAGTTATTTGTCATCTGGTAGAAACATTTGTTTGACTATCAAAAACATCTATGGAAATGTTAATATCCATACACTTATCCGTAGTGTTACCCTGCTCAATAACCAGAGTAAAAGACATAGGCTGAGTAGCACTAATGGATACAAGCACTGAAGAATAGTTTTAGCTTATGCAGTGGACAAGTGGACATACTTGTTTCATTAAAGCTCTGCCATTGGCTCACACTAATTACATCTGCATTCTTCAACAGGTCTAGCACAGACTACAAAGCACATCTTCTGCTAGTACCAGCTGTGAGTAACTCTTCAGTAGCACAAATGCTTACAACAGACAACACCTTGCTTAAGTTGTGCTTGGAAAAAACAATTACAGCACCTGCATTAATTTAGCTCTTGTCTACCAACACTGAAAATCTTTAAACCACTCACATCATCAAGCAGTATACTGACTTTTATTTATCTTTAATAAGAACAGGCTTAATTAGCTTAAGAACTCTATTTAAGGCAACATGCATTCAAGTTCCTGCATAAGTCTAGAAAACTTTTCTGTTAACAACTACCCTATGCTCAAAACTCACGAGTCTTTCACAGATCATGCAGGCCCATTGGCAACAAATGGAATGCATCTGTCCCAGAGAGGGAAAAGGATCCTCGGGCAGGAGTTAGTGGGGCTCAATGGCAGAACTTTAACTAGATTTGAAGGGGGAAGGGGATAAAACTGAGCCTGCTGTAAATAAGCCCAGGAGATGCATGCTGTGGTTTGCAGGATGGTGTGCCAGAGACCCTCACTTTGCCACTTCAGTTGAGACAGGGAATGGAGACAGAACAGGAAGCAATAAGGCCAGGGTTATTGATGGTTTAGAACGTATGGAAATACTGAGGAAGAGTCAGGCAGGAATTAGGGCCTATGCCCACAAAAAGAAGTCAAGATTGTTAACCCATCTGAAGTGCCTCTATACTAACGCATGCAGCACGAGCAACATACAAAGGGAGCTAGAAGCCAGGAAGAAGCAGGAAAACTGACATAGTGGCTATCACAGAAACGTGGCAGGATGTCTTACACAACTGAAGTGTCACCATTGATAGCTACCAACTCTTCAGGAAAGACAGACAAATAAGAAGAGGTGATGGGGGTGGTCCTCTATATTAGGAATTGTTATGAATGTCTAGAATTAGACTATATAAGGTAGAGTGCATTTGGATCAGGATTAGGAACAAGGCCAACAAGGCTGATATTGCTGTGGGAGTCTGCTATAGACCTTCCAAGCAGGACAGCGAGGTGGATGAACTGTTCTTTAAACACCTGGGTGAAATCTCACCATAGTTTGCCCTTGTTCTTATGGGGGACTTCAACTTTCCTGATGTCTGCTGGAAGTACAACACAGCAGAGAGGAAATGGTCCTGGAGGTTCCTGGAATGTGTCAAAGACAACTTCCTGACACAGTTGGTGAGCAAGTAAACCAAGCAGAGTGCGCTACTAAACCTGCTGTTTGTGAACAGGTAAGGGCTGGTAGGAAATGTGATGGCTGGAGGCTGTCATGGGCACAGCGACAATGAATTGTGAGAGTTCTCTATTCTCAGAGATGCCAGAAGGGACCAAGGGCAGGATAATCCCCCCCGCTATCCAGGAGGAGATGATCAGTGACCTGCTACACCATGCAGATGTGCATAAATCTATGGGGCTGGACAGGATGCATACAAGAGTACTGAAAGAGCTGGTGGGGGTGCTCACCAAGCCATTTTCTATCACAGCAGTCTTGGCTAACTGGGCAGATACCAGCAGACTGGAAATTAGCCAATGTAAGCCCCATACATAAGAAGGGATGTAAGGATGATCCCCGAAACTATAGGTCTATTAGTCTGACTTCAGTACCAGAGAAGCTGATGGAACAGATCATCTGGAGTACTGTTACGTGGTACATGCAGAGCAACTAGGTGATCAGGTCCAGTCAGCAGGGGTTCATGAAGGGCAGGTTCTGTCTGGCTATGCTGATCTCATTCTACAACAGAGTGACCAGCTTATTGGATGAGGGAAGGGCTATGGATACTGTGTACTTTGACTTCAGAAAGGCCTTTGACCAAGGTTCCACAAAGCATTCTTCTAGAAAAGCTGGCTGCTCATGGCTTGGATGTGCAGATGCTCTGCTCTATTAGAAACTGGTTGACAGTCGGGTCTAAAGAGCTGAATTGAATTAAGTTATATCCGGCTGGCAGCCAGTCACTGGTGTTGTCCTCCAGGGGTCAGTCCTAGGACCACTCCTGTTTAACATCTTTATTGATTACTTGGATGAGAAGATAGAGTGCACCCTCAGTAAGTTTGCAGACAACACCAAGTTGGGTGGGAAGGTTCATCTGCTGGAGGGTAGGGAGGCTTCTGCAGAGGGATCTGGACAGGCTCAATCAATGGGCCAAGGCCAATTGTATGCATTTCAATAAGGCCAAATGTTGGGTCCTGCACTTCAGCCACCACAGCCCCCAGCAGTGCTACAAGGCCTGGGAGGAACAGCTGGAGAACTACCCAGCACAGGGGGCCCTGGGGGCACTGAGTGACAGCCAGGTGAACATGAGCCTGCAGTGTGCCCCAGCTGGCCAGAAATTCTGACCTGCAACAGAAATAGTATGGCCAGCAGGACCAAGCAGGTGATCCTGTCCCTACAACTCTGCTATGGTGAGGCTGCACCTTGAGCACTGGGTGCAATTTTGGGCACCGCAGTATAGAAAGAACATTGAGGTGCTGGAGAAGGTGCAACCGGGCTGGTTAGGGGTCTGGAGAAGAGGTCTGATAAGGAGAGGTTGAGGGAGTTGGGGCTGCTCTGCCTGGAGAAGAGGAGGCTGAGAGCAGACCTCACTACTCTTTACAACTACCTCAAGGGAGGTTGTAGCCAGGCAGGTATTAGCCTCTTCTCCCTAGTGACTACCAATAGGACAAGAGGAAACAAGGTCAAGTTGCACCAGGATATTAGAATATTAGACTGGATATTAGGAAAAACTTCTTCCCAGAAAGAATGGTGAGGCCTTGGAACAGGCTGCCCAGGGAGGTGTTGGAGGCACCATCCCTGGAGGTGTCCAAAGCAAAAAAACACCACCAAAACAAAAAGGAAGAGAGACAGTTGGACTTTATGATCGTGAAGCTCTTTTCCAACCATGATGATTCTACAAATTGCTTCTTTTCTAATTTGCATAGAACTCTTGCTGTAGGCTGCTATGGCTAGAACCTTACAGCAACAGGATATGTGCATGCTAGTCTGTTCTATTATATTTAAAAAGCTTTGTAAAGTAGTAGCTCTTTAAGTAGTACTAGCAAAATATTTAGAAAATATTTTAAAAGTGAGTGACCACAGCACTGATTGGAGGGGGAGGGTGTGGGGGTGAGCACACAGCACTGAATATACACTTGATTCTACTGACTTCAGTGTAGAGATTTGTCTTTTGGAAGACATTCACATAAGACAGCATTTGTGTTCAAACAAAGCCTAGAAGATGTTAAAGGCTACAAGTCAGAAGAGCATCAGCACACTTCTGCCAAAGAGTACAGCTTTATGAAAGAACCACTTCGTAGGAGTTAACTAAATAGATATGCCACTTGGACTGGAAAGTTACAAATTCAGCCTGTTTACCCCTGTGATGCAGCTTCATTGTGTTTTTCTCAGGACTGCTGTTGACAAAAGCAACTTCAAAGCATTATTCCACTGTTTACACTAAACAAAACACTCCTGTATTATTCCAGTAACCTCCTTTCTGGGGAGGAGGGAGGCAAGACCTGTAATATTGGTTAGGCATTGCGTTTTCATGAACTATTACTACTCCCTTTATAGTTGCAAATCACCACTCAAAAGGTGGGGTTTTTTTGCAAACCAGACATGTCAGACTTTTCATCCCAAGAAAGATGATCAATCTGGTGACATTTTCAGTCAAGCATAGTGCTTACATCCTCCAACTCAAAGTCTGAAAAATGCAAACAAGATTGAACTGAAATCAGTACTTGATATTTTCCACATCAATAACATGCTATTGTGTATTAAAATACCTTTATTCTAATTGATAAATAATTATCAATTTAGTGGGAATAAACGGGCTGGTAAGACTTTCTACAGGCAAAAAGATCAGAAAACAGCTACGGAGTGGAAAAAAGATGGCTCCTAAACAAATCCAGAGCTCACCTTATCTTCCAGTTCCATGTATACCATAAATGCAGAGTCTCATCACCAGCCAATGCCCTTTTCCTTCCTAACCTAAGTCAAGGATAGGCAGCATTTCTATCTGAACACTTCAACTATCAAAACAGGTTGAGGAGCAATGGCATATCCTTACTCTTTCTAACTTCTGGAATAAGTCATCATCAACATTCCTTGCTACAAAGTCCACTTAGTTTTGATCAGCACAATCTACTCTCATATTTGCCTTTCTACAAAGATTCTAGACAAACTAGATGACCTTTTGAGGTCCCTCCCAATCCCTCACGTTCTGCGATTTTGTGAAATGAGACAAAGATCTGGAGCCTTTACACACTCCCCTTTTTTCTCCCCCCTTTCTCAGCATCTCTCCCTCTCTCACCCCAAGCAGCCTGCTTGCCATGGAAAAAGCTAACTTCAAGGCAAACATATTTCATTTCCTTCCCCAGGAGGCCTGCAGCAAGTTCTTACAATTTCTTCCTGAATAACCCAGAAGGTGCAGCAGGAGTAAGGAAATGAACAAAGATTCTGAGAAGGTCCAGGACTCATCATAAGCACAGGTTTAAGGGTGGAAGGACAGAATAAGCCTGCAGGTTGATCTTTTAGAAGCACATCTTATAAAGTCATAATGGAGACTGATACTGAAGGAATAAATGTCTCCCATTTTGGGCAGGGAGTGATAAGCAGGCTGGTTTTTGAAACTTGAAGGATGTTTCAGTCACACCTGCACGCACAGATTGGTCTGCTGAACACATATAAGCTGTTCCACTACAAAAAAAAAATAAATCACAGATATTGATTGTCTAATGAGTTTTATCTGAGAAGTAAGCACTAATGGCATAGCAAGTCCTCAACAAAAGCCTTCAACAAAGCTCTCCCTTTGGAAACCAGGGCAGCACCATTTCATTTTATTAGAAGCGTCATAGAAAGCCGGGTCAGAGTTCTGCAGACATTGGCAGCATGTAGCAGAAAGCAGCTGAGTAAGCTGAAACCTTCTGTTTGGTAGCAATTACTGCAGTTATACTCCTCTTGGCCCAGGCACAAAAGCAGGATGATGTTTACAAATTTTGGAGCCCTAACTACTGTACAAGGAGAATCAATTAGCCCCACCTGACAATCTTTAGGAAGTCTGCAAAACCAGGCGGAGGGTAGTGTTGTTATTTTTTGCTATGGTTAACAGCCAACAGGCTGATATCTCCACCTACATGAGTTTGAACACTTCATTCTACTCCTCCCACAAACTAAGCAAAGTCAAAACTGGAGGGGTGTGTGTGCATATACATACGGGGGTGGCAGAGAGAAATCTAGATGTCTAGACTATTAAGACTCATTTCATTGCATAAGGAGCACAAATAAAAACAACAGGTGAATAAGCCAGAGTCAATCTTGGAGTTAATATATCAAATTTATCACCCAGGTAGACTCACCTCCAGTTACAGAAAATTACCCAACAACTAGGGAATAGTGTTACCAACAACCAGCTGCACGCATCTAGAAGATAAAACAACTTCAAGGAGGTACTCAAATGGGTATTACATCATCTTTCTGGCTGTGCTCAGTGCTTGCACAGGAGCATAGTGTGTGTCTCTCCAAGGTGATCGAACCATTAGATCATGGCATACCTTACCAGATGACATCTGTAAGAAAATCTTCAAGGGAAGGTTTGAAGATTCTCTGATTCCGCTGCAATGACAGAATGCAAGAGGGTGTCTGCAAGGGCGGAATGCAGGAAGATATGAGAGTGGTCTTGATATTTATCTCATTGAGCAACAAGAATTTTAGCTTTGGAATCTAAAAGTCATCTGGAGTCACATTTGCGCATTCGCTAACGCTCGTGGAAACAGTGACCTGTTTTCAAGCAGTTCACAAGACGATAAAACACTATCTCCAACTAGAGCTCCTGAAGATTAATGCAGTCACGTCAGACTACATGCAAAGAAAAGAGAAAGCTTTCTGAAGATCAACCTATACAAAAGAGAAATTAAAGCACTGGAAGAAAGACTTCACAAGCTTCTCGTAACTTAGCACCCTAAACAGAAACTCAAATCAGCAAATTTTGGCTTATTCGGTCTGGTGCCAAATGACTTCTTAGAGACAAGAGTATTTATTTCTAATATCTCAATACTGGCTCTGACTTCTGGTAGCACCTTCTGTCAGACAGCTGCTGAAGAGAAGCAGCATCCTGGAGTACATGGCAATCACACACCTCACTAGCAGTTTTTCCACAGTGCTAGAAGCAAGTAATCAGCTTCTTATTCAGAAAAACTGTAAGGAGACAGTTGTCGTGTCAGGACTTAGAATCATTAGGGATTGGAAGGGACCTCAAAAGATCATCTAGTCCAATGTCCCTGCCAGAGCAGGAATAATATCACCTTCACTTAATCTGCAGAAGAGTAGATCTGCTAGTTACTGTTAGCTCACAGGACACTAAAGGTTCTAGAAAACCCAATCCCTATTTTAAAGCAATGCTATTACATGCATAGTCACAATGATAGCCCTGTGGAATAGAAGTAATTCCTGCCTCTGCTTTTTATAGGTAGCTGCTATTCATCCCCACCCTCCTCCACTTTCCCTCCCCTGATTCTAGCATATGCACATTGCTGCTGCACCCAGGGAGACAGAGATCCATCTCTGAAGTCCAAACTGTCAACTATGGCCACTTACAAAAACCCAACAAACCAACAACCAGTGACATTTATCAATGCTGGTGCAAGGGCTCCTGTGATAACCCGACTTATAACCTGACTTTGATGACATTTCCCAGAATACTGATGTTTAAACACCTATCCATCAGCTACTACATTTGCTGAAACGTCTGTTTTGCCACGTATGTTTTCTGCCTTTGCCACCTCTAGGCACCTTCTGTGTATGAGTCTCAAACATACCGGTTTATAAAACTAATACATCACAAACAGATTAATGTTAATTTTTTGTCAACTGGCTGAACGAACGTAACGCTCACGAATAACACTATTAATTTAAATTGTAACAACGCTTGTTCTAGTGACTAGAAAGGAGGTCTTGAAACCAGTTCTTGGGCTAATGTATACAGAATTTAGTTTTAACAATGAATTCCCTTTCCTCGGTTTCTTTAAGAATTCTTTGTGACAATTCTCATAATGGCAGTACAGCGACTCAAACTTGTCATTTGAGCTTCCAACCCAGGTGAACATAAACACAGAGAAGCTCAGACAGCACTGAGTTAATGACACTTGCCACTTTCTTCTGTGCATATTTGTATTTAAAAGCAAGTCTTCATATAATACATTTTATGACTTGTCAGTTACATAAACAGCATTTCCTTCAGTCCATTACAGTCACTTAGCTAAGTAAGTCTTTGATCAAGAGATCTGCTTTCCACTCTCATCCATGACTTGACTACTTAATATTCAGAAGTCTGTTGGAAAGTCCACTCTGGCTAGAAGGGGAGGATAAAGAACAGTGGGGAAAACAAGGAGAAAGACAGCCAGTGTTAGGTCATTGCGTAATTCTGTAACTGAAAGTGTAAGGAAGCAGAGTGGTTCTTCTATTCTCCCTCTCCCAATACATGGAATGAACATCATCCTCCAAGAATGTTAGAAATCAAGGGTCCAGAGGAAAGCAGCACAAACAAAGAACCATTAGAGGAGTGAAAGAGCTGGTCAAGAGCAGAAAAAAGACACCAGGAGTATGTGATGGAAGTCTACAATGCTACAGAAGGCCCTAGGGATGATTCAAAATACATCATTTTCTTGTTCTTGGCAAGGAGGAGAGAACATCAAATGAAGCTGACAGTAGTCACGGTCAGAAGAAAAGTAGCAAGAGAAGATAGTGCTTCATGCAATGCTTGGCAAAACGTTGCACAGATTGCCCAAGACCAAAGTGGTTTTAAGAGCTTTATTGGTCCAAGGGCACAAATACTTAGAGACCAATCACAACCAGTTCAGGAAGCTCCCAGGTCAAAAACAAAGCTTGGGAGAATTAAATTTTCTATATTCTCTTTAGTCTCCCATAAAGATTTTCATACAGACCCCAAAATCTGATATCAGTATGCATGCTGTTCTGAAGCAAGTACTCAATTTTTTTGACAACTGACACAAGATTACTAAAAAAAAAGCCCAAAATATTAAAACAATGACACTGTAGAACCTTACATGACTGCCTGAGCCATCAGTATACATCCCAGAGTAATCAAAACAGCAAAACAAAGCATTTGAGGAATAAAAGTAAAGGCATTAAGAAAAAAAAACAGTTCTACATTAGATGTATGATTATACCTCAGAATGCCTCTTTGGAAAGCAATGACAAAAGTAATAATTGAAAAATCTAATCAAGAGTCTCTTTTCTGCAATACTGAAACATCACATGAAATAATGGCAAAAAACTCGCAAGCCACGCGTGCAACACACGGACTGCGAGCCACGTGCCTGTTGCGCTGGCTGCAACAACTGCTACTGAGAACAAACTGAACTGGAGCTACTCATTGGAAGATCTCACTATTTGGAGTAAAAGGTTTAGAGGATCGTAGGCTTCTGAAACCTCCCCCGAGGAGAAGGTAATCCAGTCTTTAAGAGTGATTGTCAGGTGGCACAAAGCAGAACATACTGTCATCCAAGGCAAGAGAAGAGAAACACACAATTACAGCAAGCACTTATCAGTTAACTACCTACAGATTTACACGTGTCAAGTGAAATACTGACTTTACTGATTTTATAGCAATTTTTCACACAAAAATTCATCAGCACATTTGTGATAAAAATCCTGCCTTCACTATAAGACAGACAGTATTTGTCTTGGGAAAGACTAAATTGAGGTTTGCACAGACAGATAACTGAAAGAAGGCAATTCAATTCCAAATTCATCTGTATTCAATTTAGAAAAGTCAAAGCCAATCCCTGCTGTCATCTAGGTAACACAGAAGAAGGCTGATGTTCTCGCTAGTTACTCTTACTCCACTTGGAAAGCGAGTCTGCGCTGTCTGTATGTCACTGAGCCTAGTATCACAGCTCTAGGAAGACATGTCCTTCCATCGTGACTGAAAAGCAAGCAAGAAATTATTCTCCATTAAAAGCTGACCTCTCAGCCAGTTGGGAATCAGTTTTCTCAAGAAGGCAAAAACAGCTTTCAAAACATCAACACTGTCCAGGAGGAATCGGAGGAAGAACAGACTAGGAAGAGTGAAGAGTATGCCAGCATGATGGCGCAAAAGTGAAGGCAAGAGCATCTCTGACAGTCTGGAAATACCAGCTAACAGGAAAGAAGCATTAGAACTTTAAACTGGAAGGGAATAAAAAGTAAAACGTTTCACAGATTTACTGAAGACATTCTCTGACTTGACCGAACACCTCAAACGCACCCCTGCAATCTATAAAACCTATCTTCAAACCTTGTGAGGAATTCTTGTAATTACTCAAGATTCCCAGACTACAAACTACAGGAGTAAGATTCAGTCTCTTCAGAGCAAGCCAGAGTTAATTGCTTGATTTCTAGAAGATGCTTCTAGATGTTCTGTATGGACACCTGGAATACTCCCGCCAATAGAAAGTTAGATAATATCCACTTAGCCCTTTGGATTTGCCTCAGTACCTGTGCACCTGACAGTTGCTATCAGCTCAGCCCAGGGCTGATCCTGAGTTTGAGCTGAGAACAGAATCCTTATCGACCTCAGGAAACACATTTTATACCAGAAGGAACAGAGGCAGTGAAACAGGAATTACAGCATCACAGGCCTTCTGGAGCCATACCTATAGAGATAAACCCATTCCAAGTGAACTTCATGATTAGGACATCTGCACGCCGTCCAACAGAGAAAAATCATGTTAAACATTTTGGTCAGTACCCATAGAAAACCTTCTCCTTCAGGTCTCTTCATAAATCACAGAAAATTTTTCAGAAATTCAGTATCACTCAACAGCTCAGTAAGTCTGCTTCAAGGGAGTCCACTATTGCAACCTGCAACGCAGAACGCGGCAGATTTTGCCTGCATCTGGGAGGCGATCCTTACATTTGCTGGAGAAAGGCTTAGCGTTCTGCAAAAACTTTGGGCACGTGGAACAAAGTCAGCAAAATGACAGCTTCAACCAGCTGCCAGCTCGACAGCCACTGCAGATCAGACACAATAAAGAAGGATGATACACACTAAATTCTCCTGAAAACAGAGCCCTAACACACCGTTCTGAGCACTTAGCTTTGTTCCAAACAGCTGATCAGAGTTAAATATGAGCACAGAACATCAAAGAGCTAATGCAACCAGCCAAAACCAAGGTTCAGAAATGGCATCAGTCATTCTTCCTGCTGCCACAAGCTCCCTTCTGCTAGTTACTTTACCTAGCACACCCATATACACTAAATAGTTATGCAATTGGATTAAATTATTTGATCTTTAAATATGCTTTTTATAGGTGTTAATACCTTAGAAGAGAGTAGAAAAGCCAGCCAATCACCAAAACAAAACTACTTTAATATAACAGCTACCAAAGCAATATTTGGTGTGCTGTACTACAGCCACACAAAGAGCACCCTACTAGATCACCTACTGGTAGCCAAACAAGTGCCACAGTTTGCATTGTGCCCATCTCTCAAACAGGAGATGCTACCCCAGGTTTCATTTCTCTCTTTGACAGTTCCAGAGAAGCAGCAGTAGGAAGAAAAATGAAATAAAGTTCACATGCACAAGCCCTGCCAGCCTTCTAGAAAATTGAACAACAGCCTTTCCTTCCATCCTCTTCAGGGAGAACACAAGGTGTTGTTTTCAGCTGAGATTAGAAATAGAGACCAGAAGTTACATACCAGAGAAAAAAGTATCAATTCCAGCAGATGTTTTTCTGCTAGTAACCAGTTTCAGCAGACAAAGACTAGTCTAAACCAGTGTTTTCTGACAGGTTTACAACTGAATTAAGTTTCAGTACATGTTTTCCCCAATTATTATGCAAAAGGAAATAAACGAGCTGTTTACACCTTCAGATACTTGTAAGACCTCACAGTTAGCAAGATTGAGTCCTCTCTACCACAGCTGGAGCCGCCACTAGCAGTTTCCAGAAATCCACTGAGTCAATCCAATATCAAAGAACAGAAGGAAGTATTGATTAAATTAGAGAACAGAGAAAAAAGCTTTTTTAGAAAGACACGTATGAGCACAATACCCTGCAGACAGTTGGGTACCATCTTAACCATCAGTGTATGAGATTTAATGAAAGCTTTCAGCCTTGCTACCACCTTTGAACTGGTTAATACCAAGCTTGTCTGAAACGAGTATCCACATCCTACTCTTTTCCTAAAGTTTTGGAAGAAGTCCAAGATAAACGAAGCCCATTATACACTTTCTTGTTGCATTAATGAAAGTGTAGCTAGATTGTCTCTTTTGAAGTCTATGTAACAACCATGAAGACCCATTAATGGTTAATGCAAGACTTGTTTTATGCTAATATTTAGAATTCAAAGATTAAATAGTAATTAATACTGCTTTTCTTCTCTCTTCCATGCATCATGGATATTAGTGTCCTACGGGCACTTCAAGCCATGCATCATTATAATTTCAACTCGAAGTCAAGGGGGAATTAAACTACGTAATAACATACTTTAACTATTGTTCTAAACACAGAACACCTGCATGCACTCTCCTTTGTATTGGAAATATGCATACTAAGAAGCTAGGCAAATAAAGGAAAAAGATGTGCCCCCAAGTTCTATTTATGCAAAGTTCCCAGGAACAGAAAGTCCTGGCTTAATAGTAATCCTTTTAAATAATGTTCGCTGTTGACAGCACTGCAGTCTTTCTCTCCATTTTTGAAGGGGCAAATGCCCACAAAACTTATTCAAGCTAATGAGCTTAGCTGTCTTGCCCTAGGGGGGGGAAAAAAAAAAAAAAAAAAAGGCCCATACTCAACCTTAGCTCCTAAGGGAGCAAAAATTAGGGCACTGTTTTTCTAAGTCCTCTTCCACTCTCCCATCAGTCCTAGCCAGAACCTAGCTGGGCAGCAGTCACATTTGAAAGAGGACATGTGAGGCAAAGGCCTGGCTGGCCCACAGTGACAGCAACAGCTGCCTGACCAAACACATCTCCAAACAAGATGCTCAATCTTTCTTCAATGGCATTGGTTCTGAGCACAGGTATTGCCACAGGCCTTTTCACTCCAAGGAACACAGATACCTAGGTTTTACTGCTACAGGAGCCCTGCAACGGTTGCAGTCCATTTGACCTTCATATTTGCACAACAGACTAACAAACAGTATTTTTTATAGTCTATATATTATTTTTACAAATAGATTATGTTTTTCCTCACAGCAGTAACAGAAATGTCATTAATCCAGTAAAAAGGGGTTAATGCACTTAAACTGTCCTTAAACTGCCCTAAACTGGACACTGCCTCAGTTTTTGAATCTCCGCTTAGGCTAAAGAGGTTGACAGAGAAACAAAAGAAAATACCTTATTTTAAGTTCATAGATAGCTGCTCACCCTCCTTTACAACTTCCTCTGCTCTCTGAACCAGGAGACTGCAGGCACAACCAAAGCTATAGTCCTGTCTTGCTGTTTCCCATAAATTTAGAGGAATAATTTGAGCAGAGAGTCACGTCTGTAAGATATAGGGCAAATTCTTTCATGTAGGTCAATAAACACAAGGAACTTGAAGAAAGGATCAAACAGGGATTCTGCACACAGATATACACACTTAAATATATGAGAGCACCAGAGTTTAGCTGTGAAAAAACTAAGTTTATAAACATGTTCCTTAAACACATGCTTGTATCTGATTTCAGCCGCAAGACTCAATCTTTTGAACAGTAATTTGTGGCTACTGTAAAACTTTATCACACACTGGCAGCAAACATTATTATGCTTTTTACTACTATTAAAACTAGACTGCTTACAGCAACAAACAAAACCAGTACACAACAACACACAGAGCCTACAGTTCCAAGGCATCCATCTGAATATGCGACAGCCAAAACTCGGTCAATTCCGCCATTACAAAGCAGCATCAGATCTTTATCATCAAGTAATAGCTTTCAGATTAATCTAAACTGGAGGGTATCTGACACAGCTTTGTGTTATTACAAATCAGGCAAAGCCAACAAACTATTACAAATCTCCCAAAGGCATGCAAAGCACAGCAAAGGACATGAACAAAATTGTAAAGCAGACTCTTGCTCTGTAAATTCACTCCGAGTTTTACTCCTCCTCTTCCTCTCACTTTCACGGATCCAGCAGCAATGAAAAGTCCTCAGCAAATCTTCATTTCACTGTTGACCTCTACTTACTTCCCTAGTGGGTGCCAACGTTACCACTTTCATCATCACAAAGGAGAACAGAACGAAGCCACATAAATAAGCAAACACCAAAAAAACCGAGACTAATTTTGCTGGTCCAAAGCTGGACTCATTACTCAGGAAAGCATACTAGTGAACTCAGTTTCCTTAGTGCTCCATTTGCCACTGACCCTTCTGCTGTTCTGTCTTCTCCAGATTCCTTGACAAGCTGAAGTTATACAGACTACCAAATCTTGCAATGGCACCTGAAGGGCTTAGGGACAAATAACCGCTGACAGCAAGCTGCCACAAGTCAATACTACTTTTTCCCCACCAGCTAAAGCTTATTCTAGTCACCTAAATTTTGTGGTGATCTGGGAATGAATATGAGCAGCTTGGGAAGAGCTGTTGATACGCAACAGTTAGTTCTTCTGTCTAAACCCTCTGACAGTTCACAGTTTAAATACATGAAATCTGGCATTAGACAGAAAGGGATTTGAATTCTGGAAATTATCCTCTGCAGAACTGCCAGCAGGTTTGAGCAAAGACTTTACACTTCACCTCTCATAGGAGAGAAGAGGTGAAGTCACTACAAGCTATAAACCATACAACCCTGAAGCTATCACAGCTTAACAGCAAACAACAGAAAACACTTGCAGAACAACTACACATTCAACCACCAACTTCTGAAGCACATACGCGAGTTCAAACATTTCAGTTTCTCTACTTCCTTCCCTTACTTTCCAACAGAAGAAAGCATTGGTCTGTGGGGATGAATCATGGCAACGATACTCTGCCCTAACAAAGGTGTCGAACAACCAAGTACAACACAAACCTTTTGGTCATATACATATATAAACATACAGTTTAAACAACAGTTTATAAGCAACAGAGGAGGTACTATCAGCTCTTTGTTATGTATAAAAAAAAAAGTCATTAGTGAGCAGCAGCAGATGGTTATACTTGCTCTGAATAGTCCAAGTAACCATGGTTTGACTTCTACACTTTGCTGACTGCATGCAGTTACAGTAAAAACTCCATGTTGTGATGTAAGGAAGATCATGTTATTGTGACATAAGAGAATCAGAACTGTCAAAAGGACTCAGATTATATATATTTTTGGTACATAAAGTCAAAGAAAGGAACTGCCACTAAAAATCTATTAAGCAACAGCTTACTGCTATTAGCATTTTTCCTCAATTAATGGGAAGAGCAGCAAATTATGCAAAAAACTGAACACACCAAAAAACTTCTACTTCAGTCTTGATTGGGGAAGCTATTCATGCATTTCTCAACTTAGTGAGTAAAGAATGCATCAGCCAGGCCTTCTGAGGATGAACAAGCTGCCTAATTAGAACTCAAACACTGTCTAGCTAAAATCCTGGGCCATTAAACACGTAGATGGTATTTTAATATAGAGATTTCAACTCTACAGTGCTATAAACATTATTCTATATATTCAGAGGGGAAAAATAAAGATGGAAAGAACCCAATACAACATTTAAATTAACTGGCAGCTCATGGAATTTTTCACAACAATTTGTATGTGGGTAACTGCTTCAGAAGGACTAAGACAAGTTAGCTCTACCTTAAACTAACATTCCTATCCCATTGCAGGATACTTCATCAACACTGACACTACCTACCCACTGAAAGCCTGGAGGTGTAAGCATTTATCAAATTTGAACACTAGATGCTTGAAGTTACTATAAGCTGAAAAGCTTTGAGTACAAGAAAACAGGAGAAAATAGAAGCCTAGGAGACTGTCTGAAAGTAGTGGAGTCATTGCAGGAACAATTTAAGTGTAATAAAAATCTAATAGTAATGCACTAAACAAAACCACCAGAACACATCTTGCTGGGAACAAGATCTATATAATCAGGACTTTCAAGCCCAAAGCAGGATGTAAACAGATTGCAGTTTATGTACTAATACTCCAGTCTTATCTCAGATTTAGAAAAAAAAAACCAACTTCAGGGAATGAGCACCTGTGCATCTGTCCAAAGGGCATATAATTGGTTACTCAAGGACTATTAGGCTGTTTCTTAGCAACCTCTGCATGCTCTAACCAAGTAAATCTAAGATTGTAATTTAGCCCTAAAATGCCTTGCCCTTTCTGTCTAACACAGCATTCCAACTGCTATGGAGGAGCAAACAGTCATGTCAACCACAAAAAAAAAACCCCACATTTGCTATGGACTTCAGTGAAGAGCTCCTCTTTGCACGTGCTACCAGAAGATCTGTATTTAAAATACACTATTTAGTATCTGAAACAGCAATTAATAAAATAAGCTTTTGAATGTCCTCCTTTTTATAGTAGGCTAACTACAATTCTAAATAAAAACGGCCCAACTCTTGAACAGTATTTTATAACTGTAGAAAATTCTCTGAACTACGAGTAAAATGCTTAGTACCATAAGTAGCTGTAAAGACATCTTATAGGACAGTATTAAATCTTTGGTGACACTGAAATGCATCTATTATAGTGAACACAGTTTCTAAAATCACATATCTCTCAGTAAAACTCTGGCCATCAGACCTGAAGAACAAAAAGCCCAAGAAGCCTTACTAATGAAAAATAAACTTATTTCTTCAATCCTAGTCTAGCTTCATTGTTCATCTACAACACCAATGAATATATCTGTTTCCACTTAAGACAGCAGCCTTAAAGTTCTACAGAGTACTTTTTCTTACACATCAAACAAAGGCACCGAAGTTTATGGCTGCCCCTCCCTGACTCAAGATGATTTACACGTGAGCCATCACACAGCTCCCTCTCTCCCAAAAGGTCTTCCTGGCTGGGTGTACAGCACGGGAAGGCAGCAGTTCTGAAGAGGATGCCACTGCACTATGGGAGGTGGAAGTTCCACAGGTGCCCAGCATGACCTAGCACATCCACACTAGTTCTTTTCCCAACCCT